>CAUYRH010135431.1:0-18774 GCA_963574655.1 Perodicticus potto | reverse complement strand
ACAGCTCACAGCAACCTCCAACTCTTGGGCTTAAGAGATTATCTTGCCTCAGCCTCCCAAGTAGCTGGGACTACAGGTGCCCGCCACAATGCCCAGCTATTTTTTGTTACAGTTGTTATTGTTTAGCTGGCCTGGGCCAGGTTTGAACCTACCAGCCTTGGTGCATGTGACCAGTGCCATAACCACTGTGCTTCAGGCTCCGAGCCACTCTAAGGACTTCTAGGTGCTAAACACAACCCTGCCCTGTTGGATGAGTTCCAGATGGCTGGAATTCTGGGCTCTCATGTTACAACATGAATTAGATTGAACTTTAATTTTCCATCTAGTAGCTGAGAGAGATTGCACATCTCTGTTCTATGCCTTAGTTCTTTTACCTTTCTTGATAGGAATGGAGATGGGTATCTCACCTTGGAACGGGGCACAGAAGGTAATAGATGACCACGATCATTGGTGATGATCTGAGTATAGCCTTCATGAGAAGAGATTCTCTGGAGTACAAATGGCAGAGACAAGTGCTTGTGAATGAAAAAGAGGGAAGTATCTGGGGAGGGGAGCTTGAATTAAGCGTATGGTGAGAAGAGGGCATGAGAGTTTAGAGAATGCTAAAAAGGAGTTAGGTGACCAGGGATTACATGCAGTATGATGAAAAGAACCAGGAGCTAGACATAGGCGCACTGAACATGGAATACCTCTTTTGTTGGCTTGGCAGGAGACCAGTTTTGCAGATACTTCGGTGAGAAAGCTTTTTCATACTGTGGAGAGAAAGAAGAGAATACCTGTGAGGCTTGAAGGCCCCAAGTCCAGGAAATGATAACTAAGCATTTCTTTAGATTTGAAGACCAAAGTCCTGAGCAACCACATGGGCTTTAACTCTCACCATAACAAGGGTGTAATTTGTGTGTAGTCTAACATGGAACCAGTAGCCACATGGAGCTGAAGCACTTGAATTCTGACTAGTCCAAATTGAAGTGCTTATACACTGGATTTGAAAACTTTGCACAAAAAAAGAATGTAGGCTTGGCGCCTGTGGCTCAAAGGGATAAGGCACCAGCCACATACACCTGAGCTGGCAGGTTCGAATCCAGCCCGGGCCTGCCAAACAATGATGTCTGCGACCAAAAAATAGCCGGGCATTGTGGCAGGTGCCTATGGTCCCAGCTACTTGGGAGGCTGAGGCAAGAGAATTGCTTAAGCCCAGGAGTTGGAGGTTGCTGTGAGCAGTGATGCCACGGCACTCTACCTAGGGCAACAGCTTGAGGCTCTGTCTCAAAAAAAAAAAAAGTAGAATATCTGATTATAATTTTTTTTTTTTTTGAGACAGAGCCTCAAGCTGTCACCCTGGAGAGAGTGCCATGGCATCCCAGCTCACAGCAACCTCGCTAATGCGAGTCACCTGCCTCTGCCTCCCACGTAGCTGGGACTACAGGTGCCCACCACAACGCCTGACCATTTTTTGGTTGTTGTTTGGCGGGCCCAGGCTAGATTTGAACCCACCAGCTCAGGTGTACGTGGCTGGCTCCTTAGCCCATTAAGCCACAGGCGCTGAGCCCTGATTATAATTTTTAAAATATTGGTTAAATGTTAAAATAATATTTTTGATTTGTTGGGTTAAATTATGCATACACACACATATACATACATACATACAGAAGATGCCAAAAATGTATATACATTGTAAGAAAGGAAAAAACTATTAAAATTTTAACACTCAATATATACCAATAACAGAAGATGAATACAAGTCACATTTGAGCACCTCTTTTAATTACAAAAGTCAAATGTGACTTGAGTATTCATCTTTTGTTGTCAGTGTAATGTTGAATATTATGATGTTAATGCAGTTTTTTCTTTTTTTGAAATGCGTATATATTTTTGGCACCCTCTGTGTGTGTGTGTGTGTGTGTGTGTGTGTGTAGGGTGTCACTATGAAAGTTTTGAGATGGACTCTGTTATGGTTCATTATTTCACTTCCGAGAAATGGTTGGCAGCAACCTTTATGATTCACCTGTGCAAGTTTCAACTTGTATCGGTGTTGCTGAGAGGGCTTCATTTGTTTCTGTCCTCGAAGATTTTATGTTTCTTGATTTTTGTATATGTCAAAACTTAAGTAATGAAGTCTGGACAAGTGGCTTACGCCTGTAATCCTAGCATTCTGGGAGCCTGAGGTGGGTGGATTGCTTGAGCTCAGGAGTCCAAGACCAGCCTGAGCAAGAGTGAGATCCCATTTCTACTAAAAATAGGAAAGCTAGCCAGGTGTTGTAGCAGGCACCTGTAATCCCAACTACTCAGGAGACTGAGGCAAGAGGACTACTTGAGCCTAAGAGTTTGAGGTTGCTGTGAGCCAAGACATTACAGCACTCCACCCAGGGCAACAGAGTGAGACTCTTATCTCTGTCTCACTCTTGTTCAGATTAGGCTTGAACTCCTGGCCTTAAGCAGTTCTCCTTCTTTGGCCTTCCAAAGTGCTAGAATTATTGGCATGAGCCACCATGCCCAGCATAAATCTGTTATTTATTGAGTTATATACATACATCTTTACCCTTTTCAAGTGTACAATTCAGTGGTAACAAATACGTATATATATTATATATACACATATATATGTATTTTTTACATATATATTGCTGTATCACTCTTCAAATTAAATATATTAATTTGAAATTAATTTTCTTTTAAGTTTTTTCACATAACTACTGGGAATTTTTTTTTTTTTTTTGGCCAGGGCTGGGTTTGAACCCACCACCTCTGATATATGGGGCCAGAGCCCTACTCCTTTGAGCCACAGGCACTCCCCTACTACTGGGAAATTTTTAATTGCATTGTGGCTCACACTCTTTATTGGGCACTGTGGTCTAGACCAGACGGTGGTAATCTGGGGCCCATGGTCCATCTCCATATTGCTGCCTATTTTGGGATGGCCTGAGAGCTAAGAATGGTTTTTATGAGCATTATCAGTTAATTTGACAGAAGGGAACCCTAACTTTGAATCCTAGTTAAGTGAAATGTTTTTTCACCCCCAAAGAATTTCATTCTTTTCATTTGTATAATAAAAACATTTACTCAGTTATTATGTTTAGAGTTTGTCAAAAATTTTATGGAAAAATGTTTTCTCTCTGGCTCGGCACCTGTAGCTCAGTGGCTAGGGTGCCAGCCACATACACCGGAGCTGGTGGGTTTGAACCCAGCCCAGACCTGCCAAACAGCAATGACAACTACAACAACAACAAAGTTTTCTCTTATTATATAAATACTTATTTAATATCTTTGACTTTGCTCCTTGGCAAATCCTACATGATTTATTCTTGCCTTTATTTATTTATTTATTTATTTTGAGACAGAGCCTCAAGCTGTCACGCTGGGTAGAGTGCTGTGGCATCACAGCTCACAGCAACCTCCAATTCCTGGGCTCAAGCAATTCACCTGCCTCCACCTGCCAAGTAGCTGGGACTACAGGCACCTGCCACAATGCCTGGCTACTTTTTGGTTGCAGCCGTCATTGTTGTTTGGCAGGCCTGGGGTTGATTCGAACCTGCCAGCTCAGGTGTATGTGGCTGGTGCCTTAGCCACTTGAGCCACAGGCGCTGAGCCTACTCTTGCCTTTTATAGAAAAAAAAGTACTGACCTCTGGTTTACACACTACAGAATTAACTCTGAGATGCATTTACATGTCCGGGAGCCTCTCTACATTGAGGAGGTAAAATATTATCTCACTGTACTCTCAGCTACCTATTCAAAGATCAGAATCCTATGAGAGGGGTCAATCCAAAGATAGAATCTGGAACACAAAATTAAACGTTAAAGAGATGAAGAAAGAAAACTGACCTGGTTGGCACTATAGTTAGTGGCCATGATCTTGTGCTGTTTACACTTGTTGCCTGGCAACTGCAGAAGACAGACTTTCTGGGACTACCTCCCAATCAGTAGGGGCTGCCTTTCTCTTATTCACTTCCTTGGCTCACCCCATCCTTTCTCTCTGAAACTTAATTTTCATTTTAGAAATGTGAGGAAGGGACTGAATAAACGTAGGACAATTAGCTGAATAACAGCCTCTCCTTTTTTCTAAGAGCATAATTCACTCCTGCTCAAGAACTTCCAAGTTGGCTCGGCGCCCATAGCACAGTGGTTACAGTGCGAGGCTGGTAGGTTCGAACCTGGTCCAGGCCAGCTAAACAATGACAACTGCAACAAAAAAATAGCTGGGCGTTGTGGCAAGTGCCTGTAGTTCCAGCTACTTGGGAGGCTGAGGCAAGAGAATCACTTAAGCCCAAAAGTTGGAGATTGCTGTGAGCTGTGACATCACAGCACTCTACCAAGGGGGACATAGTGAGAATTATGTCTCCAAAAAAAAAAAAAAGGAAAGAAAGGAAAAAGAACTTCCAGGTTGTCTGTGGGTCTTTAACCACTTTAACAAACCATGTAATCTCAAGAGTTGTATTCATTGAGGAGAGTGGGGTAACGTACTACAACTGTAGATCCAGATACTGGGGTTTGAGACTTTATTTAACATGGGAACATAGAAGCTATATGATATTAAACAACTGGCTTCCCTTCACTAAATATCTGTCGACTCATGTGTATTGTGAAGATAATAAAGCCTGCCTTTATGGGGTAAGTGAGGTATGAGTATAAGAAGTGTCTAGACAATATCATAGCAGAGAGTTACTCAATACTGGCAAGATCCTGTTTGTGAAGCCCACTCCTTCAGTTTCTCAGGCAAAATACGTGTAACAAAAGAACATTGTTTAAAAAGTGACTAGGTCAGCCAGGTGGGGTGGCTCACTCCTGTAATCCTAGCACTCTAAGAGGCCAAGGCCCTGGGGGATCACTTGAGTTCAGGAGTTTGAGACCAGCCTTAGCAAGAGTGAGACCCTGTCTCTACTAAAAATAGAAAAATTAGCTGGGTGTTGTGGTGGGAGCCTGTAGTCCCAGCTACTTTGGAGGCATGAAGATCACTTGAGCCCAAAAGTTTGAGGTTGCTGTGAGCTATGATGCCATAGCACTCTAGCCTGGGGCAACAGAATGAGACATTGTCTCAAAAAAAAAAAAAAAGTAAATAGCTCAACTTTGTTCCTAGGAGGAGAAATATATCTTGTCTTTGGTCCTTAAATAATTCCTGTTCCCTCTCTATCACTCTTTGGAATTATAGAGCCTAAAAGCAACAGGTCGTTAGTGTTGTCTCGGATAAGATGGAATCAGGTGCTAGGCCAGGGAGATTGAGCAGGGATAATGAAAATTGTAGAGTAAAAAGCGACAGGATTGGAGAGCTAAGTGGAGGTGCCAGAATATAAGCCTAATACATATTTGTGTAACCAGGCAACCCCTCTGAGACTCATCTAAAATGGTATTATTGTGCCATCTACTAGGTTGTTAGGAGAATTAATGAGAAAGTGGAGTGGAAACTATTTTGTGACTTGTAAAATCTGTTTATATAATGTGTCGAGATGAAAGGGAAAAACTAAGAAATAAGTTGTCCAAAGAAATAGACAGTTGAGACCAGGAGAGCATTGTAAGGGATAACTGTCAGTCCCTTCTCTTTTCCTTCTTTCCCTAAAGTCCTCATCCCAACCAACACACCAAGTATGAGAACAGTTCTACACTGCTAGAGATGGAATTAAAAACAGCTCTTGTTTTGTAGATTCTGGAGGTAACAGCTGGATAAATGTGAAGTCTGGAAAAAGAACTTGTGTGTTGAGTTCCCATGGTTTCTGTCACTCTCTAGGGTGATGGAAGAGAGAGCAGTTGCTTAGACCAAGGACTGTCTTTGCTCTAGGATATTCACTTTGGTTCGTAACCACAGTGATAGTTAGGCAAACATTATTTCTGTTAGAATTCCAGTCTTTACCTGGTATACTCTCTTCTGCTTTTCTGATAGAGCTGTAATGATAGGTGATGACTGCACTGTTGTTTTTAAAAACTAACTAGTTTTTATTTAATTGTGCATGGAGGAAGTTCCATGTTTTCAGAAGTTTTTGCATTTCAGTGAAAAGAAAATTTCCATCTGACTTCAACTTCCAGACTTGCTCTTCAGAGACAACTGCTGTTACTGTTTTCTTGTGTCTCCTTCCAGAAATATTCTATGGATTCAAACATTAGTGAGAGCAAGCTGTCCACATTGTTTTATGATTTAGATATCATGGGGATTATTTTTTCATGATAGTACAGTATTCCATTTTTTATTTTTGTTTTGAGACAGCTGTCACCCTGGATAGAGTGCTGTGGCATCACAGCTCACAGCAACCTCCAATTCCTGGGCTCAAGCAAGTCTCCTGCCTCTGCCTCCCAAGTAGCTGGGACTACAGGCGCCCGCCACAATGCCTGGCCATTTTTTTGTTGCAGCCGTCATTGTTGTTTGGCAGGCCCAGGCTGGATTCCAACCCGCCGGCTCAGGTGTATGTGGCTGGTGCCTTAGCCCGTTGAGCCACAGGTGCCGAGCCATGATAGTACAGTATTCCATTTTGAGAGGCACCATAGTTTTACTTATTCAGACCAATACTGAGGACCATTTATGTAGGTAATTTACAGTATTCTGCTATTTTTTCTTTCTTTCTTTTTTTTTTTTTTTTTTTTGAGACAGAGTCTTACTCTGTTGGCCAAGGCTTAGATAGAGTGCCATGGCATCAGCCTAGCTCATAGCAAACTTTGGGGCTCAAGGGATCACCCTGCCTCAGCCTCCCAAGTAGCTGAGACTACAGGCACCCACCATAATGCCTGGCTAATTTTTTCTAATTTTTTAGTAGAGATGGGAGTCTCACTGTTGCTCAGACAGGTCCTCCTGCCTCAGCCTCCCAGAGTGCTAAGATTACAGGCATGAGCCACCATGCCTGGCCTATAGTCTTCTGCTGTTACAGACATGGCTGCAATGAAAATCTATATGTACATATATGTCTTTTTTTTTTTTTATTTTTTTGAGACACATTCTCACTTTGTTTACCTTGGTAGAGTGCTATGGCATCACAGCTCACAGCAACCTCAAACTCTTGGGCTCCAGTGATTCTTTTGCCTCAACCTCCCAAGTAACTGGGACTACAAGTGCCCACTACAATGCCTGGCTATTTTTAGAGACAGGGTCTCTTGCTCAGGCTGGTCTCGAACTCCTGAGTTCAAGCAATCCACCTGCCACAGCCTTCAACAATACTAGGATTAAACAGATGTGAGCCACTGTGCCCAGTATATATATATATATATAAACATACATATGTGTGTATTTTAGGAACATATGTGATTTATAGACTAGAGTCTCACTATGTCACTCTCAGTGGAGTGCTGTCGCATTACAGCTCACAGCAACCTCAAAATCTTGGGCTTAAGCAATTGTCTTGTCTCAGCCTCCCAAGTAGCTAGGACTACAGGCGCCCGCCACAATGCCGTGTTATTTTTTTAATTGCAGTTGTCATTTTTGTTTAGCTGGCCCGTGCCAGGTTTGAACCTGCCAGCCTTGGTGCACGTGGCCGGCACGGTAACCATTGTGCTATGAGCGCTGAGCCTATAGACTGTATTTCTAAAAGTGCATTGCAAGGTCAAAAGGGTTTGTGCATTTAAAATGTTAGTAGATAGGCCAGGTGCAGTGGCTCACGCTTGTAATCCTAGCACTCTGGGAGGTGTAGACAGGTGGATCACTTGAGCTCAGGAGTTCTAGACAGGCCTGAGCAAGAGTGAAACCCCAGTCTATACTAAAAATAGAAAAACTAGCTGGGCATTGTGGTACGCTTCTGTAGTCCCATCTACTCAGGAAGCTGAGGCAAGAGGATCTCTTGGGCCTAAGAGTTTGAGGGTGCTATGAGCTATGATATTACAGCATTCTAAACAGGGTGGCAGACTGAGACTTTGTCTCAAAAATAAACAAATTTTAAAAAGGTGATAACTTTTTCACAGCCAATCCTCAGTTTTAGTGTAGTTTTCCAAATATGTGAAAAATAAGAAATAGAAATAATAAATAGAAATACATGTATTTTATTTCTATTACCTTTTACATAAATTATACTTTTTAAAATATAAGATTTAGGCTCGGCGCCTGTGGCTCAGCGGGCTAAGGCGCCAGCCACGTACGCCTGAGCTGGCAGGTTCAAATCCAGCCTGGGCCCACCAAGCAATGATGGCTGCAACCAAAAAATGGCTGGGCGTTGTGGTGGGTGCCTGTGGTCCCAGCTACTTGGGAGGCAGAGGCAGGAGACTCGCTCGAGCCCAGGAATTGGAGGTTGCTGTGGGCTGTGATGCCACGGCACTCTATCCAGGGTGACAGCTTGAGTCTCTGTCTCAAAAAAAAAAAAAAATTAAAAAAATATATATAAGATTTATATTTTTGGATAATATCCTTGCATTTTATTGACTTAGAACTTTCTTACTGTTTTTAACACCTGCATAATATTATATTGATGATATCTTATCAGTTTCTTATTTTTGGACATTAGGTTGTTGCATTGTAACTTGCTATTACAATGCAGCAATGAATAATTTTGTTTATGTGCCATTTTGTGTGTGAGTATATTTGTAGCATAGGTTTATAGAAATGAAATTGTGAGGTCAAACAATATATATATTTTGATAGATATCACTGAATTGCTTTCCATAAGGTTTAAACCCCTCTCCAGTGATGTAGGAGAGTTCTCTGGCAGTTCTTAAAGCCTTGATAGGTTGATTAGATCTCCAAGTTGTTTGCTTTCATCCCAAATCACTTCCCAGGTATTAAAGGGATTCATAGTGCTCCCTCAGAAATTTGTATTGTTAGAAAAACCACCTTATTTAATTCTTTCTAATTTATAATAAACAAAGGTTAGCAACTTGAACTTTCTTTTTTTCTTTGAGACAGAGTCTCACTATGTCCCCCTCAGTAGAATGCTGCAGTGTCACAGCTCACAGCAACCTCAGACTCTTGGGTTTAAGCAATTCTTTTGACCAGCCTCTCAAGTAGCCACAACAGTTGGCTATTTTTTGTTGTAGTTGTTGTTGTTTTAGCTGGCCCAGGCTGGGTTCGAACCCTCCAACTTCGGTATATGTGGCTGGCGCTGTAACCATTATGCTACAGACTCTGAGCCACAACTTGAACTTTCAATGTATTTTTCTTCCCATGGCAATTTTTAAAACCAGAAAAATAATTAGTTACCCCTTATTAGTGAAAACTGAGGCATGTATATCATCTATCACACAGTTTAACCTTGGAATCACTGTCTTCAGTTATACATCAGCTCTCCAAGATTTCTTCCAAGTAGCTTCCAAGTGATCTGTATACTACTTTACTAGGGTAGGTGGCAGCAGCCCTTGGATTGGAGATCTGGTTTTTAAACTTTTCCTGGGCTAATAAGATCTGATCCAATCAAGTTACTGGTCAAATTGTGAACTATTCATACCTTCTGACTTTTGTAAATTTCCTTAAAGGAACTGAAAAAACAGTTCTGTGCACAGTAAACCCTAAAGAGTTGCATGGCTACAAATGTGAAGGCTGTAGTTTCTTCTTAGAAACTTCGCTATGGAGTTCAAATAGCTTGTTCAATTTTCTTTCCTGAGCCTAAGGCTCCCTCTATTGGAGACTGTTGTTATAGCTCCCCCTAACTCCCATACACAACAAAAGAATATTCATTTTTTTGAGACAGTGTCTCATTCTGTTGCACAGGGGTTAAGTGCCATAGCATCATCATCATTCATAGCAACCTCAAACTCTTGGGCTCAAGCGATCCTCATGCCTTAGCCTCCCAAGTAGCTGGGACTACAGGCACCCATCACAACTCCTGGCTAGTTTTTCTATTTTAGTAGAGAGGGAAGTCTCACTCTTGCTCAGGCTAGTCTTGAACTCCTGAGCTGAAGCAATCCATCTGCCTACACCTCCCAGAGGTGTAATCCTCCTAGGATTACAAGCATGAGCCACCTTGCCTAGCCAAAAGAATATTCTTTATATGTATTTTTTTCTTCTTTGAGATGGCGCCTCAAGCTGTTGCCCTAGGTAGAGTGCGATGGCCTCATAGCTCACAGCAACTTCCAACTCTTGGGCTCAAGTGATCCTCTTGCCTCAATTTTTCTATTTGTAGTAGAGACAGGGGTCTTGCTTTTTGCTCAGGCTGGTGATGAACTGGCCAAAAGAATATTCTTTTTTTTTTTGAGACAGTCTCACATCACCCTCCATAGAGTGCTGTGGTATCACAGCTCACAGCAACCTCAAACTCTTGGGCTTAAGCAATTCTCTTGCCTCAGCTTCCCAAGTAGCTGGGACTATAGGCACCCACCATAACGCCCGGCTATTTTTTTGTTGTAGTTGTCGTTGTTTAGCAGGCCCGGGCCGGGTTCAAACCCACCATCCCCGATGTATATGACCAGTACCCTAGCCACTGAGCTACAGGGCACCAAGCCCAAAAGAATATTCTTTTTTTTTTTTGTACAGACAGAGTTTTCCTTGAGACGCCCCTCGGTAGAGTGCTGTGGCGTCACACAGCTCACAGCAACCTCCAACTCCTGGGCTTAGGCGATTCTCTTGCCTCAGCCTCTCAAGTAGCTGGGACTACAGGCGCCCACCACAACGCCCGGCTATTTTTCTGTTTTGCAGTTCGGCCGAGGCCGGGCTTGAACCCGCCACCTTCGGTATATGGGGCCGGCGACCTACTCGATGAGCCACAGGCGCCGCCCACCAAAAGAATATTCTTAATAAAAGCCCTTCCTGAGGAACCTAGAGAACAAGTGTTACAACAACCCAAATGACTGAAGAGACATCAATATCTCTCACTAGGAGTAAGAATTAAACTTAACGTTTCTTTGCATAACTATGAATAAATGCTGGTTATAATGGGAGCAGTGTAGTATATGATGCTTGTATGCTTTTACAACTTACAGGGTGGCCATAAAGTCTGGAAATAGATATTATTTTTATAGTTATTGAAATACAATAAATCATTAATATGCATCCATTTCTTTTTCCAGATTTCTTGGCAATCCTGTAAATATATAGTATAAGTATCAGAGAGGAGAGAATAGGGAGAGTATATGAGAAGTAGAATAAACTGTCTGATTGTCACATACACAATAATTAGAAGTAAAGGGATTTTTCCTCAAGGTGCTAAGGAAAAAAAGAGTTTACTAGACAATTTCACTATTGCTCATGTAAACTACAGCAAAAAAGAGAGGGAATGGCTCGGCGCTTGTAGCTCAGGTGGCTAAGGGTGCCAGTCACATACACCGGAGCTGGCAGGTTCGAATCCAGCCCGGGCCAAAAAATAGCTGGGCGTTGTGGTGGGTGCCTGTAGTCCCAGCTACTTGGGAGGCTGAGGCAAGAGAATCACTTGGGCCCAGGATTTTGAGGTTGCTGTGAACTGTGACTCCACAGCACTCTGCCCAGGGTGACAGCTTGAGACTCTGTCAAAAAAAAAGAGAGGGAACTTATGTTCCCTTATGTAGGATAAAGGTAACCATTAGAACAAAAATTTAAAAAATCCTACCTAAATACCAAAGATGTGTTTAAAGAGGGTATGGGTGAGAATAGGAAGCAAATGAAATACATCACATGGCAAAAGACTTAAATATATAAAAATATGAAATAGTAAGGCAGATATGAGGACAGACATATAGATAATACAATAAATATAAATTGTCTGGGCGTGGTGGATTGCGTCTGTAACCCTAGCACTCTGGAAGGCCAAGGCGGATGGATTGCCTGAGCTCAGGGGTTCAAGACTAGCCCAAGCAAAAGCATGACCCTGTCTCTAAAAAATAGCTGGGCATTGTGGCAGGTGCCTGTAGTCTCAGCAACTTGGGAGACTGAGGCAAGAGAATGCTTGAGCCCAATTGTGATCTATGACTCTGCGGCACTCTACTGAGATCAACAAAGTGACATTGTGTCTCTCTCTCTCTCTCTCTACATATACATATATATAAATTTACCACACCCATTAAAAAATGGTTTTCACAGCTCAGCGCCCGTAGCGCAGTGGTTAGGGTGCTTGTGATTTCAAGGCTTGCCGGGAAATTGTCTTGTTCTCAGCAGTTCAGATGAATTCTGAAATTGGTGATTGTTGTAGCAGGCATGATGTTCAACCCTTTATAGGCACTGGCCACATACACCGAGGCAGGTGGGTTCAAACCCGGCCCAGGCCTGCTAAACAATAATGACAACTGTAACAAAGAAAAATAGCTGGGCGTTATGGCAAGCACCTGTAGTCCCAGCTACTTGGAAGGCTGAGGCAAGAGAATCGCTTGAGCTCAAGAGTTGGAGGTTGCTGTGAGCTGTGACACCATGGCACTCTACTGAGGGTGACATAGTGAGACTCTATCTCAAAAAAAAAAATGATTTTCACAAAGAAAAATGCAACATTACACTGTATAAAAGAGATAGATACATCTAAGAAAGAAGGCTAAAAATAAATGACTAAGACAAAAAACGTACCAGAATTTATTCTTTAAAAAAAAAACAGAAAAATAATTTATTCTTTTTTTTTTCTTTCTGTGAGATGGGGTCTCACTCTGTTGCCCAGGCTAGAGGTCAGTGGCATCATTATAGCTCACTGCAACTTCAGACTCTTAGGCTCAAGCCATCCTCCTGGCCCAGCCTCCCACATAACTGAGACTGCAGGTGTGCTGCCATAACCAGCTATTTTTTTTCTATTTTTGTAGACAACATTCTGGTACTTGCTCATGCTAGTCTTGAACTCCTGACTTCTAATGATCTTCCCACCTTGTCCTCCCAGAGTGCTAGGATTATAGGTATGAGTCACTGTACATGGCTCAGAATTTATTCTTTTTTTTTTGTTTTTTGAGACAGAGCCTCAAGCTGTCACCCTGGGTAGAGTACCGTGGCGTCACAGCTCACAGCAAACCTCCAACTCCTGGGCTCAAGTGATTCTTCTGCCTCAGCCTCCCAAGTAGCTGAGACCACAGGCGCCCACCACAATGCCCAGCCATTTTTTGTTTGTAGCTGTCATTGTTTGGCAGGTCTAGGCTGGATTCAAACCCTCCAGCTGCTGTGTATGTGGCTGACGCCTTAGCCACTTGAGCTACAGGCGCCGAGCCTCAGAATTTATTCTTAAATTTAAGTAGGGGTTGCAATTGAAAGTAGAATTCTGACAAAAGAGAAGACAAAGAAATTTTTACATTTTTTTTAAAAAAGATAAAGAATGGCATTTTTATACAGGGAGAAATAGAAGCATACTAATAATAGGACATTTTAACAAATCCCTCAGGCTTGGCACCTGTGGCTCAACGGGCTAAGGCGCCAGCCATATACACTTGAGCTGGTGGGTTCGAATCCAACCCAGGCCCGCCAAACAACAATGACGGCTGCAACCAAAAAATGGCCAGGCGTTGTGGCGGGCTCCTGTAGTCTCAGCTACTTGGGAGGCGGAGGCAAGAGACTCCCTTGAGTCCAGGAATTTGAGGTTGCTGTGAGCTGTGATGCCACGGCACTCTATCCAGGGTGACAGCTTGAGGTTCCGTCTCAAAAAAAAAAAAACACAAATCCCTCAGATCTAGAAAGATCAAGTGACTAAGGAGGCACCCTAGCCGCTGAGCTACAGGTGCTGAGCCAAGGTTGGATTTTTAAAAGTGCAGTTGAACAAAACACTGTAGTTCTATCTTTAGTAATATATTGCCAGATTAAATTTAAATATAGTAATTTATATTCCTAACAGAAAAATACAAAAGCACTTTTCTTCCATCTTTTTGTTACCTAAATATTATCACTCATTTTCTTTTTATTAGAGTGATAGGTGAAAATGATACATCATTCTTTTGATTTCCAGTTTCTTGACTACTAACACCTTTTGGCTACACTGAATTCCTCTTCTATGAATTGCCTGTTCATGTCTTTTGTCCATTTCTTATTGGTTTGTTCTTTTTTCTTACCAGTTTGTAGGTAGTCTTTGAATATTAGAGATACTCTTAAGAGTCATATGTGTTAGAATGATTTCTCTAAGCGTTTTTCTGGCTTCTAAATATTATTTATGTGAAGGAGCACAGGTGTGAAGTTGCACAGGCCCCTAGGGCTCTCAGGGCCCTGGGGGGTTTGGCCCCTCAACATCCTGGCATTGGGCACCAGAGAAGGCAGGCAGAAGGGAACATTCTGGGACCCCAGTTTCTTCACCATGGAGATGTGGTCCATCAGTGCAGGAACCCTAGGGACTTGGCACTGCTCCTGGCCAAGGCTGGTGTTTTTCTGTCCAAGCTGCAGATAGTGGTGAGTATCTGGAGGGCATAGCCCTGAAACTACTGGGGAAGGAGCCAAGGACTTTCAAAGCTAAAGTGCCATAGGAAAAGAATGGAGCTGTGATTGGCCATGCAGAGGCCAGGCTGTTTCTTCTGCCAGAGGAGGCTGCAGATCTGTTCTTCCCGAAACCCAAGTTGGACAACCTGGACATCCGCCTCTGGGCAGTGGTGAAGGAGCAGATTGGAACTGAAGTGTAGGACTTCCAGATTTATTTCACAGAAGAAATCTTACTGGATGAAAAGAAAAAGTTGTATGGACCACAAAGGTGGAAAATCATGGTTTATGGGATTTATCCATCTGGGAGTGTGGAACAACTTCTTCTGGACTTGGAATGGAGGCTACTCTGGAAACCTGGACTGTGAGGGCTTTATCTTTGGGGGAGTTTTCGTGGGGGGATTGAGAAAACAAGGTATTCTTCTCGTACACTGAGAAAAAGCATTTGGAGACAAAGTAAACCCACTTTCTGTTCTGGAAGCTGCTAGGAAGATTACGCCTAGAAAGAACAAGATGCAGACTTTGACCTCAGAGAATAAATGATTTCGTGAAACTGCCTAGTGTTTTGGGGAGGTGTTGTGTTTTTCGCTGTGTCCCTGAGGAGTTAGAAACCCACTTATACTGTGTTCTCAGGATGGATTATGAACATATTTAATACTGTATTCTGTCTATGAGAGAAATGGGGAAATTTTTAACTCTACAATTAAAGATATCTCAGTTTCTTCTTGTTTAAGTAGTAGTAGTTATTGTATTTCTAAAGATGATCACAACAAAATATCTCCCATGCCATAAGACAGAATAGAAGGCAAAATAGTCCCAAAACAAAGCTGACAGAAATCTAAAAAACTGGTAAGGGTTATTTTAACTAAAACCTGGAAAATATAAGGCTTAAAATTGATGTGCCTCTCAAATGTATATGGTGTTTGAGTGCTGTTATTTGAAATTTTTGTTTTTATGTCTTCAAAAATCTAAGAAAAGTTGATTGGGAGATTAGAGATTATGACATTTTTGACTTTTATGGTTTCTATTAATATTTCTTGTTATATAATGTCCAAGTAATATTCATATAAAAGAATTGATGCGCTCCAGATTCATTTGATAAAGATTAATAAGATAAAGTGAGATTTCCTGTTTCATTGTCTTCCATTCTAACTCCAGAGATTTGTTTTCTAGAAGAAATGTTTGCTAGTTCTCATAAAATTATGCATCAGAAGTCATCTGCAGGGCGGTGCCTGTGGCTCATTGAGTAGAACGCCAGCCCCATATGCTGAAGGTGGCGGGTTCAAATCTGGCCTTGGCCGAACTGCAAAAACAGAAAAATAGCCGGGGGTTGTGGCAGGCGCCTGTAGTACCAGCTACTCGGGAGGCTGAGGCAAAGAATCGCCTAAGTCTAGGAGTTGGAGGTTGCTGTGAGCTGTGTGACGCCACAGCACCCAACCGAGGGCAATAAAGTGAGACTCTGTCTCTACAAAAAAAAAAAAGAAGTCATCTGCATATAAAACTAATAATAAAAACCTATCTTGATTGTTCCAGCCCCAGCCAAACTCTCATCAGAATAGCCCAGCTAAGCCCCAGCCGATCAATGGAAGCATGAGAAATCAGTTGTTATTTTAAGTCATTAAATTTTGAAATTGTTATCCAAAATAGTTAACCAAGACTTAGTGTTTTGGGATTAACTTAGTTCCACCAGGTAAATGCTTGGTCTTTCATGGTTCCTCTTTCTCACCCTGTGGCAGGTTGTATTTTTCAAGAGGGTTGTAACAAGATATTCTACACCAGAAGCTCTTCTTAAACGTGATGCTCTGTCATTGAGAGGTGGAGTCTGTATTTCCTCCTTTTGAATTTGGATGGGCCTCTGACTGCAATGGAAGTGATGCAAGTTCAAAAAAAGGTGATGTATCTTCTGTGTGATTCTCTTAAGATTCAGTCAGAGTAAGCCACCTTGGGAATAAGGAAGCAGAGAGACCTCGTGGAGAAACCACATGTAGGCATGCCTGCTGACAATCCCAGCTGAGATCCCAGCCAGCAGCCCAGAGTAACCTCAGCCATGTGTAAAAGTAAATTAATAAAACGAAGACCAGGCCTGAAGAATCTCTGAGTAGACAAAACCAGTTAGGCCTCATAAGTGACCTCAATCTTGCTTGATTTGCAAACATAAGCAAAACTTATCATGAGCTCTTTCTTGTAAATGCCTTTATTAAAGAAAAACAGAACTTAAGGTCAACCAATTGGAAGTAACCAACACACTTACATAACTAGGGGCTTTTCAATGGGACAGACCAAATGAAGCAACTGTATTATTGCAACCAATCACATAATTTCTTTATTTTGTTTCCGTGTTTACCCTGTATTACTTGCTCTTGATAATTTGTCACCAGAACATTAAACTTCTCTCCTTTTGGTGTTTCACAATTAATGAATTATTTATTACTCAAACCCTTACAATTTTTTACTGTGCCTCAGTGTACATGTGAATAAGCAATTCCAGAAATGATTCCAGCCTGGGCTGTCAAGTCACCTCTGGCCTCTAAAGTCTTCTCAGCAGAAGTCCCAGTGGTTTTGGAGCAGAGACTAGCTGTCTACACTATACCATTTCCAAATTCTTAGCCCACAGAATGCATGACATACTAAACTGATTTTTGTTTTGTATGAGTAAGTTTGGAGCGGTTTGTCATGCAGGATAGATAACTGGAACACTCCTTTAACCTCCTTAAGGGGGCATCTTGGTGAAGGTGGACCCTTGTGACCTAGAAGTAGCAGAAAAGGAGGCACCCTCAGGTCCCTGTGGCTGGAGTCAGCACCTCACTGCCCTCAGTTGTGCCAGGCTGGCCGTGTGCTCAGCAAGGTGCAGTGTTTTTTGTTGAGCCTTTTGTAGTATCATCCCGACATTAACTTCTCAAGTCCATTCACTCACCTCATCCATCTAGTTGCAAAGTCCCTGTCGGATAGGTTTCTTTGTCTTATTCTCAGATTTCTACAAAAGACATTTATTCTTGGTGTCATTCTTTGGAAGGAGATGGGCGTTAAATCTGTTCAAAATCCCTTTCTCTCTACCTTCCCCTCAACTGCTGATTGGGCTAAGTAAAGTTTTTACCTCCTACTTTTAGTAATCCATTCCTTCAGGAGCAGGAAGCTCAGATTCCTTCCAACACTGGCCTTGCCCTCAGGATTTCATTGGAAAATTCGAGAGTGTCTACATGGAGTACAGAAGTGAGCATCTATATTTGTGTAAGGCAGCAAGAAGTACTGCTGATACTCCAACCTCAACCTCCTACAGTTTCCTCACTGCCTTACCTTCTGGCCAGAAGCCAGACAATCTTCCCCTTCCATGCAGGGCTGGGGTTCATGCTCCCTTATTTGATTTAGACCTCACAGTTTACATGCTCTAAGGACTCTAAAATAAAGTGCATTCTTGGTAGCACTCCTTTCAAGCAATGCTCCAATATAAAAAGGGATTTGTGGGCTCAGCGCCTGTGGCTCAAGTGGCTAAGGCACCGGCCACATATACCTGAGCTGGCAGGTTCGAATCCAGTTCAGGCCCACCAAACAACAATGATGGCTGCAACCAAAAAATAGCCGGGCGTTGTGGCAGGTGCCTGTAGTCCCAGCTACTTGGGAGGTGGAGGCAGGAGAATCGCTTGAGCCCAGGAGTTGGAAGTTGCTGTGAGCTGTGGTGCCACAGCACTCTACTCAGGGCGACAGCTTGAGGCTCTGTCTCTAAATAAATAAATAAACAAATAAATAAATAAATAAAAAGGGATTTGTGTACAATTAATATAAATGATCCTGGGTTTAGATCTAGCTCCATCACTTAATTTTTTTTCTTTTGTTCCCATCTGGTTCTTGTTCTTAGTGTACATCCATCACTTAATAGAATGGGATTTCAGGAGTGTCACTTTACAACTTCATTACTTCATCTGTAACTTTTTCCTTTTTTTTTGAGACAGAGTCTCTCTCTGTTGCCCAGGCTAGAATGTTGTGGTGTCATTGCTCACAGCAACCTCAATCTCGTGGGCTCAAGTGATACTCATGCCTCAGTCTCCCAAGTAGCTGAGACTACACACCAGGCTAGTTTTTCTCTCCTCCTCCTCCTCTTTTGCTAGCTCTAATAAAATTATGCATCAGAAGTCATTTCCTTCGTCTTTTTTTTTTTTAAATAGGGTCTCACTTTGTCGACCCCTAGTAGTGTGCTGTGGTGTCATAGCTCATAGCAACCTCAGACTCTTGGGCTTAAGTGATTCTCTTGCCTCAGTCTCCCAAGTAGCTGGGACTATAGGTGCCTGTCATAAGGCCCAGCTATTTTTAGA
The DNA here is from genome assembly GCA_963574655.1 of Perodicticus potto. Classification (NCBI taxonomy): domain Eukaryota; kingdom Metazoa; phylum Chordata; class Mammalia; order Primates; family Lorisidae; genus Perodicticus; species Perodicticus potto. The sequence continues at coordinate 297 of CAUYRH010135431.1, read as the reverse complement.
TACGAGGTCTTGTTCTGGTTCAGATTGGTATGGAACCTGTGAGCTCAGACAATCCACCCACCTTGGCCTCCCAGAGGCTAGAATCACAGAGGAGAGCCACCAGGCCTGGCCTAGTTTTTCTATTTCTATTTTTATTTATTTTTTAAAATTTATTTATTTATTAAATCATAGCTGTGTACATTAGTGCAATCATGGGGTACAGTGTGCGGGCTTCATATACAATCTGAAATATTTTCATCCAACTGTTCGACATAACCTTCATGAGATTTTCTCATTTATTATGTGAAAACATTTGTG
>CAUYRH010135430.1:0-44967 GCA_963574655.1 Perodicticus potto | reverse complement strand
ATTCACCTAAGTTTTCATTTGATACTCCAAGCTCTTTCTGCATCAGTTTATCTGTTTTTCCCCACCCAATACTTTGGTTTTGATTTGCATTTTTCTAATAATTAGGGATGTCGAGCATTTTTTCATGTTTGTTAGCCATTCTTAGCAAGACACTCCTCTTCCTTGGAGACTGAGGGTTTTAGGAGCTCTGCCCCTGGATCCCGGCACAGACCAAATGTATATATTTTTATTACACCCCTGTAATAGGAACATATTTTGGCAGACTCAAGATTAGCTGGTCCTTCTAATCTCAGTTCACATTAAACGGACTTTCATTGGCCTCTGGAGTCTTCATAAGGACCTGTAGATGGAATATGCACCCCACCTCTTCTCCAGAATATTTGACAGTTTGAAATATTTGGGACCCCATATTTTTTCTGTCTAAAAAGATGAAAAGAGCCAGGCATGGTGGCTCACACCTATGATCCTAGCACTCTCAGAGGCCAAGGCAGGAAGATCATTTGAGCTCAGAAGTTCAAGACCAGCCTGAGCAAGAGTGAGATTCTGTCTCTACTAAAAACAGAAATTAGCAGACGTGGTGTTAAAAGCCTATTTAGTCCCAGCTATTCCAGAGGCTGAAGCAGGAGTATCGCTTGCGCCCAGGAGGTAGAGGCTGCAGTGAGCTGTGATTGTGCCACTTTACTGCAGCCTGGCCTCAGAGTGAGGCACTATTTCCAAAAAAACAAAAACAAAGCAAAATAAAGATACAACAATAACAATAATACAAATTTAAAAAATAATAAATAAATAAATAAATAAATAAATGGAAGAGCATCCTGTGGCGTGTGGGTGGTGGAGGGTGGGTGTGTTGTCAGGATGGCTGGGAGCCAGGCGATGGATTAAACCCTGCCAGAGCATTAGCTGTGTTGCCAGGCAAGTCTGTGATCTAGTGGGACCCATTTCTAAAGGTGGAAGAAGCCTGAGGGTGTGCTTTCTTATTCTCCCATTTCATGGTCCCGTGCTGTGGACTGGGGAAGAATCAGCCTCTGTGCGCTCCCATCCTCAAGTGGGGGCTTTGAATTGTGTCCTGGCGGCTACTTTGTCCTCTTCTTAACCCTGGACAACCTATTCTGCCCTCCTCTGCCCCGCAGGGGAAGAGGGCGTGGAGAAGCGTTTTCCCTGTGAGTGCGATGTTCTCTCGCCTGAGGGTTCTCTGGGGCTTCATTGCGTGTGCCCAGGTGGGGGGTAGGGAAGCAGATGCCGCCTCCTCTCATCTGCCCGGGTTTGGGTAGAGACGAGACCACGCTTTATCTGGCTTTTGATAAAGACTTCTAGGAAGACATGAAAAGCAAGATACTGTGCCAATCTGAATGGAGAGAAGCTCTTTTCTGCAATCTTCTAAATGTAAAAGTTACCACCACCCAAAAATTCAAGAATAATTCCTGTGACGGGCCTGTGGCTTGTCTGTTTGAAACAGTAAAGAGGGTAGGTAGATGTAGGGACATCCTCTCCCCTGTGATTTGGAGGTACGGATTCTCACCAGCAGGGTCCAGAGATCAGAGATGTCCCCACCCTCCTGGCTGACAGTATTGGGGCCATCGCCTTTAACACGGTGGGCCCTCGTCAGGTGCTTGTCAGGCGCTTGTTTTTTTGAAACCTTTAAACCTTTTGAAACCGTCTGTGAGGCGTCTGAAGGAGGAGATGGATACAGTGTCTTTGCTCTCCTCCCCAGGTTTGATTTCATGTCTGTACTTTTTTTTGTCATAGCGTCCCTAGTGGAGGATTACACTACCCCTCACCCTGAAGGAGCTTCCAGATTCTTCTCCTTGCCTCCCACTCCTCTCTTGTCTGTTCTGGGCACTGTTTTTTCTTAGACTCTGGAGCTGACCCCATTACTTCTGTCCCGTCACTGGCCTCAGGGAGTGAGACAGGCTTGGTGCGTCTTCCTGCCCCTCTGCCGGGACCCCCCTCAGCTCCAGCCACACTGGCATTCTCTGCATTCAGACACGGGATCGTCCGTTTGTAAACTCTCCACGGCACCCACGGCAGCACTGGGCGCAGCACCGGCTTCATGGTGTCTGGGAATGAGCGTCTCTCCCGCTGCCGGGCCTCTGCTCAGGCGGGTCCTTTATGGAGTCTCACCTGTGTGCACCCCAACCTGCATGGCCACGTTTAAGGTGACCTCCTCCTAAGCTTCTTCCTGATTCCATTGATCAAAACGTCACTTTCTGCCTCTCTCCTCTTGAAGCCCTTTATGTCTGTGAATTAGAGTGACCGTGATGTGCTCTGTTTATCCATTCTCTAAAGTGTAGTAGGTTCCAGATGGCAGGGACCAGGGTTTTCTCTTGCACCTGTAAGAGGGACCGGCCATCGCTGCTCAATGTGTACTTGCTACATACATGAATGATCTTGGGGAACAGGAGCTGTGTCTTCTTTAACTCTGGGTCCACCCTAGTATCTTCACATTGAAAACAGATCCATAAGTGTCTTTTTAGGTGGTTCATTTAAATAGAGTCCAGGTCCTAAGATCTTTGCGGGAACATCCTTTTACAGCTGGAAGTCCAGGCGCGCCACACTGCAGGTAGCCGTTGGAGCTAGGTCCATGCTTATTCCAAACCATCAAATCACATCACTATTTCCTCAGGTCTTTGAAAAATGATAAGTAATAAGTCTCACAGAAGCACATGTGCCTGTGCTCATAACAGTGGTTTTTAATATTGAGTCACATTATAGCAAAAAAAATAAATAAATAAAATCAACCCTGGCTTTGAACCCTGGAATGGATACTGCTGGACGCGAAATAAGTCTCATTTTCCCTTCTGTTCTGAAATTCTTTCCTTCTTTGAGACCAGGAGTGCTATTTTATATCTGCATGTCTTATCTGCATGGATGCCAGAGACGGGTTTTATAGCTTTAAAAATGTTACCCAACCTAGATTTCAATACTTGCTGAGCGATTCAGTTATTATTCTATAGGAAAGTAAAAGAACCATTACCATGCCAGCTGTTTGTTTGGTCTTTTGGGTTATTTATATTTTACAAACGACCATTCATTTCTGTCTGGGCTTGACTTCTTTTTCAGAGAGGTTCCCCTGAAGGATGCTAAAGAATATGCTGAATCCATAGGTGCCCTCGTGGTTGAAACAAGTGCAAAAAATGCCATTAATATCGAAGAGCTCTTTCAAGGAATCAGTAAGTACATGAAATTGTGTTTTCAGCCTCGTTTGCATTTTTCTGTTTCTGGGAATCAAAGAATAAAACTATAGAGCTCTGAAGTAGAACCTGTCCTCCATGTGAGTTTATCTGACGCTGTGGATAGAAAATCTACAACTACGGATGGGTTTGTTCTCTCCTGATCAGCCTTTCAATTCCAGATTTCCATACGTCTGTGCTTTAACCTGCTCACTCTCTGTTTTGTGAATTAAAATGAAACAGAAGTAACATTGATTTTAATTAAAAGTTAAACAGCAAATCCTGTTACAGAAGTAAAATTGATTTTAATTAAAAGTTATGCTAAGGGCAGTGCTTATGGCTCAAAGGAGTAGGGCGTCGGCCCCATATACCAAGAGGTGGCAGGTTCAAACCCAGCCCTGGCCAAAAACTGCAAAAAAAAAAAAAGTTATGCTGAGAGCATCTGCATACATTGCCCATGAGGAGAGTGGGTTCAATTACTGCCCGGTGCAATAATATCAGAATGCTGAGAGAAGAAGGGTCATGTGGGAAGGTGCAGAGCCCCAGTCACCCACTGAAGTGACTATCTCCAGGCAGGCAGAGTCATCTTCATCCGCCTGGTGCAAAATTGGGAATTGGGTGGAAAATTTCAAATTTTCCTCATGTCCAATAAGCTAATTAATGGAGGGAAACGGCTTCCTTGCTCATCCCCAGTCCTGGGTCATGTTATGCTTCACCCTATGCTTTCTGGTTCCCCAAGAATGACCTTATCAGAGATGAGTTTCTCAGCTGCTGGCCTCAGTCACTTCCGTCTGCAGTTGTCATGCTCCCGTCTCACCAGATTTGACCTTTATAGAGTCTCTGCTCATGTCATTCTGTTCCGGGTCCTGCAGAGAGGTGCCTGCTGAGAGCCGTATCGAGACACTGGACTCTGAGCAGCCCTCTGGGACATTCCATCAGAGGGACGCTGGGAGAAGTACAAGTGCTGGGTGTGATGCTGGCACTGATGTTCCTAGGAAAACATGAACCCTTAAATAGTTAGCAGTTGTCCTCAAGTATCTTGGCCCCAGACAGTTCTAGAAGGGAAAATGATGTTTTGATCTCTCTTCTGTCTGAGGTCGTTGTTGGCAGAGTTCTCAAAGTGGGAGTCCGTGGCTTCCCAGAACAGATTGGATTTCTCTTTAACTGCTTTAGATCCGTTATACTAGACTCTGAGAGCCCACGGCAAGGAATCTTTTGCTTGTTCGTGTTGGGCGGATGGAAAACCCAGTGGAGATGGGGGATTCTGACCTGCCTCACGTCTTCAATGCAGAAATGAGCAAAAGAATGGCTCTGAGCCTTTCCTTCCTCCCGCCTTCCTTAGGACGTTGTTTTCTCGCTTTTATTTCACACTCACAACAGAAGAGTGTATTTCAAGCCCCCGAGAGTTGAACTCCAGAGTGCTGGGACACGCGAAATTACAGTTTTATGCGGGAAACTCTCCTTCCTCGCACGTCTCTCCTCTCCTCCTGGGCAGTGTGTGCGGATGCTGTCCGGAGTCCTGTCACTGTGGGTGACATCTAAGTTTGACTTGAACCTGGTATAATAGCACCATATCGCCTCAGATCAAACTTACTTTTTTCTGGTGGTGTGCGGCTTTCCCAGTATGTTTGGCTGTTAAATATGTTGCTTTTACAGGTGATTTCAATGAATGAAGCTAGGTAGCGCCTGAGGACTGTTACATTAATGCTTTTTCTTCTTAAGTGCTTGTATTTTTTAGAACCAGCTCCCTCAGCCTTAGCTTTCTGGCACAGGCAGTGGTGGTCAGCAGAAGGAAGCTCAGCCCCTTGAATGCCTGAAATTCAACTTGAGATTTCTTCACGAGCTAGGAGACTTTCTGGGGTTTATGAAAGTCATTATTAAGATAAAGTATGAAATAGGACCTCAAAGAGAATAAACCTGAGCAAGAAGCATTCTATTAATATCTTAATTTGAAAGATTATTTGAAAGGTTCAGCCAGTACAAATCCCTTCCTGTGTGTGAAGTCTTTATGGTGCACAATGGTGGGAATTTTGAATAATTAATTCCTCAGATCCTGGTGATCTGCGGCATTTGGGCAAAAACAAGTGCTTTGCTTAAAGCACAGGCTTCAAAGTGATTCATTACTGTATAATCCATCCAATACTTATATCACCTTATCTACCATATCAAATAAACCATTGTTTGTTTCTGTTTTATTATACTTTAATTATAATTGCCTTCACCAAGAAAGCTTATAAATACACAGTCATGGCTGGGTACAGTGGCTCACATCTGTAATCCTAGCACTCTGGGAGGCCGATATGGGTGGATAGCCTGAGCTCAGGAGTTCAAGACCACCTTGAGCAAGAGTGAGGCCCTGTTTCTACTAAAAATAGAGAAACTAGCCAGGCGCCTGTGGTCCCAGCTACTTGGAGGCTGAGGCAAGAGGGTCACTAGAGCCCAAAAGGTTGCTATGAGCTGTGATGCTGTGGCACTCTAGCCTGGGTAACAAGAGTGAGACTCTGTCTCAATACATACATACAGAGCCATGGCAAAATATCCATCCATCCATCCATCCATCCATCCACATACACCTGTAAGCTCTAGTGCCTTCCCTTCAGCTACTTACTTCTTCCCATGAATTTTCAGAATGGGGTTCTGTAGCCTAATAGCAGGCTAATGTAAAACACAATTGCAAATACACCTAAACATATGGCCCCAGAGTTTTCATTTATTTTCCTTTTTCCTGTTCCTACTTAGGTTACTCCTCCTTGAGCTGAAAATAAAACTAGATATTGCTGATACCTCTGTTCAAACTAATGTTCCAGAGACAAGTATGCCTGGAGAAAAGATGTAGTAAAAGTCGGGCAGCGCCTGTGGCTCGTCGAGTAGAGCACCGGCCCCATATACTGAAGGTGGTGGGTTCAAACCCGGCCTCGGCCCAACTGCAAAAACAGAAAAATAGCCGGGTGTTGTGGTGGGCACCTGTAGTCCCAGCTACTCGGGAGGCAAGAGAATCGCCTAAGCCCAGGAGTTAGTTGGAGGTTGCTGTGAGCTGTGAGACGCCACAGCCCTCTACCGAGGGTGATAAAGTGAGACTCTGTCTCTACAAAACAAAACAAAAAAAGATGTAGGAAAAGTCAAGGAGGAGTAGTGAGAATAAAAACCCTTTAAAAAGGTCCACATAGACAAAGTTAATTCACACTGGCTTAGATGAAGAGACAAATGTCTCTCTCTTACAGTCACAGAATGTTCATAAAACCAGACATGAGACAACTGTCTTTTATGAGTGTGAGCTAATATATTTTCTAACTTGAGACTGTTTACCAAAATAATGTGTGTATTTAAGGACTGAAGCTACCCTGTAAAGCAGTGTTTTTCAATGTTTTTTATCTCACGGCGCACTTGAACCTATAGTTAAATTTTCATAGTACACTTAAATTATGTTGATCCAAAAAAAGGAGAGAGAATATACTTAACTGTGCTTTGAACTTCTTCAAAAATAATTTAATTTTAATTAATGATCTTTAAAACTTTTCATGGCACACCTAAGATCCCCTCGCGGCACACCAGTTGAAAATCACTGCTGTTAAAGGCTTTTCACCTAGTGATCTGTACCTCAAATAATTTGTTACCCTTTGATTGTTATCACTCCCGGTATGCCCCCTTTTGTTTTTGAGAGACAGGGTCTCACTATGTTGTCCAGACTAAACTTGAACTCTCGGGCTCAACCTGTTTTCCCACCTCAGCCTTCTGAGTAGCTCAGACCCCAGGCTCATGCCATGCCTGGCTATTTTTTTTCTGGGTACCCTTTCTAAATGACCTACTTCATTACAATCCATGTGGCAAGCTAATTACCTTCCACGTATTTCTCCCCAGGATTTATTCATTTTTTTGTTCTTGGGTTTTTATATCTTTAATTTGGACATTATAGGTTTTCTCTTTGAACTGGAATATAAAAAAAAATATTCTTACCTCTCCCAATGATTGTACATTTGAAATTTTAAATTAGTGTAGGAAGACACAAAGAGTATTCTGCGGCTGTTTATATACCACAGTGTTACAAATCAAAATGACCAAAGCTCAGCGGCCTTCCATTCAAACTGCTTTCACTGCCCTTGTCTGGGTATCATGACTTGAAGGGCAGGGCTACAGAGCCATGATGTCAGCATATGCTCCTGGGCACATTTGCTCGTCCCAGCACCATAATAAACATCCTTCTTTTCCTGTCTGCAAACTTTTATTCCTTCGAGGCTAAAAAAGTTCCAATCTTTTTCGTCATGAAATCTTCGTCTGCTTCAATGTCCACTGATGGTTTCTGCCTTTAACTTAAGGTTACTTAATGTTTGTTCTGTCTTATTGGCATTGGAACATATCCAATCTGTAAATGAGTCACCAGGTGTTTCAGGTATAGTGTATCTGTTCTTTTAAGGGTGATGCAGGTTCTCTGGGAGCAGAAGTTGTGGTTGTTCATATTCCACACAAAATTGAAATTAGTAAATAGTAAGTCTAGGAATATAGTACTGAACAGGGTTTGTATTCGCGTCTGCATCCTCATCTCAGGATGTTGCAGGAGGTAGTATTGCAGTGGGTTCACTGCATCAAATGAAACGTAATCGCCTTTCTGCAGGGAATTAGGGTTGGATAACACCAAAACGCTGGGCAAGCTCAGTTCCTCTTGGTTCGTTTATTCCACACATATACACTGTGCTCTTTTATGGATCAGATACCGAGTTAGACCCTGGGAGTGCGTGGTGAACAGAACAAGCTGCGGTGGAGTGGGGAGCGCCTGCAGCGCAGCCTGGTGGGTGTGCAGTCACACACCGCAGTAGACACAGGAAGAAAGGACTGTGCCCGATTAGGATGGGGGGTTAGATTGGGCGGGGAAGGCCTCCCCAAGGGCATGATTTTTAGCTAGACCCGAAAAATAATAAAGGCAACTTGAGCAAAGAGCTCAAGAAGTGCTCTGCAGAGCAGAGCACAGGGGCTCAGTTCCCAGGGCAGATGTCCTGGGGTGCCTTTCCAGGAGGGGCAGGAGGGTGGTCGCCTCCAGGAGCAGGTGGGAGGTGACGATTGGAGGCTGAGCAGGGTCTGGTGATGGGAAGAGGGTGACGTCCTGAAAGCAGTTGGAAGGCCCTTCAGCATTTTAAGCAGTGTGTGGCTTCTCAGTTTACATTTACAAAAAGATCTGGCTAGGAAGGAGGAAAGTCTGGGCAACCAACTGGCTCAACCAACTGGGGTGTAAAGTAATCCAGGAGCGAGGAGGGCTGGGTCAGGGTGGAAGAAGTGAGGTGATTTCAAAACTCTGGCGAGGCACAATGGCTCCCACTTGCAATCTTAGCCCTTCCAGAAGCTGAGGTGGGAGGATCCCTTGAGGCCAGGAGTTAAAGACACAGCAATACAAAAGTTTAAGACAAAAAGTTAGTGTGCACCTGTGGTCCAGCTACTCAGGAGGCTCCCTTGAGCCCAGGAGTCTGAGGCTGCCGCATGAGCTGTGATCACAAGCGTGCACTCCAGCCTGGGTGACAGAGCGAGACCCCGCCTCAAAAAAAAAAAAGAAAAGGAAGGAAAGGGAAGGAAGAACAGGGCATGGGTTGGGGGTGGGGAATGGGAAGAGCGTGGTGCTCAGGATCACGCCCCAGTTTTGTTTCCTGGAATGAGGAAGATTGGTATGGGAGCAAGTTCTGCGACTGGATTTGGTTGAATTTTGACGAGATTCTGGATTGTGGCAACCCACGTTTGGGTTTGTGGATTTTAATCATTCGACTCCAGTACTTTTTTAACATGATTGACAGATTGATTGATTGACAGGCTCTTTCCCCTGTAACCCAGGCTGGAGTACAGTGGTATCATCATAGCTCACTTCAGCCTCCTACTCCTAGACTCAAGTGATCCTCCTGCCTTGACCTCCCATTCCCAGGCTGTTACCACCTCCTGCCAGGTGTCATCCGACAGTTTTTCTTTCTATCTTTTCCCCCCTCCCCACCGCACACTTCAGGTTCTCCCAATCCCTGGCCTGGGCCTAGCAGACCCCCTGACCAAATAGCCTCCTGCCTCCCGCTCCGCGCCGGGCCTTCACTGCACGCCAGCTTGTTTCTTACACTCTTTTTTGGAACAGTCAAGATCGTCCAGTAATTCTGATAATTGTCTTCTTTACAACCTCAAAAGGACAGTGACAGGGAGTAACCTCAAGTGCCCTCCCTGCAATTCTGCATTCTTGGGGCAGTGTTTCAGGATGGTGAGTCACTGCGGGTCCGGAGATCCCCCCTTTCTGAATGGAGAGTCTTGGAGATCCTTATCAAGAGTAAATACTGCCAAGCCCTAACAAACTTGGTCAGTTTCTGAATCTGGATGATTCAGAAAATCACAATCAAGAAATGGAAGTTACATAGCAACTGCCAGTACTACTAACACCAAAGGACAGGCCAAATAAGCCCTGGAACTGGAGTGAAAGGCTGGAGGAATTCAAACAGCAGAATTGTCAGGGAGGAGTTGAAGCTGGCGCAGGAAGTGGCTGGTCCACCACACGAGGAGAGGGAGCAGCTGCTGCTGGGCTTGCTGTTTTATTTTCGTTGTGGGTAAATGCATTACAGCCATGATAAAATTGATAGCTTGCAGTTTGTTTTCCCATGCTGCATTCCTGAGGAATCATTTACAAAACCTGTGTTTTCTCTAGACTGTCAACTGCAAGAAAACTGAAGTTCAAAAATAAAAAAAGTCTTTTTAACTTCTCCTAAACAGAATGTTACACAATCTAAACCATATTAAAATAAACACTCTAGCCTAGAGTTTGTGCTCAAGGACAACTTGTTATGGAGGTTGTATTCCTAAAGCACATGTTGTAACAGTGGAAACAGACAGTGGTCAGAGCCCTTTCAGAGCTGTGTTTGTGACAGCCTCCCAAGGTGAAAGGTGCCCTGGCTGTTTTCTAACACCATTCTTCTGTGTAAGTACGTTTAATCTTTCAGCGTGTTCTGAATACCTTAGGCCACAGGATTTGAGTGGTCTACTGGTTTCACAGGCGTCTTGCTTCCAGTTTTTTTTTTTTTAAAGGTGCTGCCTCCTTGTTATACTTGGCTTTCCTCTGTCTCTGATTTAAAGTGGAAATAAACCACGTTTGAAGTTCAAATTTGTGTGACTCATCCCACGCTGAGAGTTTTATAGATAAGCAGGGTGGGTCCCCAGCTACTTACTAACCTCTGAGAATCCTGATAAGCAGGGTGGGTCCCCAGCTACTTACTAACCCCAGTGCCTCATCCACAAGGGTGAACACTGGCCCTTCTCCTGCCCGTGCATAAGCACTGAGCCCGCCCCCGCTCCAGTCATCAGCTCCTCCCATATTAACAGTGGCCAAGTATATATTGCATGGTTGTCAGATTCCTTTCTCACACTCTTTGTATTTTATTGTTTTTAATTTTATTATCTCTCTTCTCTGTACCATTACAATTTTGGTGTATGTGCTACCAAAGTGAACACATCATATTCTTTTTTATAGATGAGGAAAGGAAGGCCCAGAGAAAATTTAAATAAGTTGGAGCCAGGCTCAGCATCTGACTCAGAAATGCCGCTGGTGGTTTAAACATGAAGGGGGGACCCCCTGAGAAGGGACCAGGCCTTACTCGGTTTTGCTTCCCAGACGCTGTTGCCTGTTGTCTCCTTAGGGAGGAAGTGACATGAAGGAGGAGCAAGGGTGTGGACAGTCCTCCCTGGCATCCTGTTTGCTCTTTGTTCCTGGTATAGATTTTTACTATACTTCTGTCACTTTGATCAATACCTAATATATAAAGTTTGTTTCTTAATTTGGGCACCTTTAAGAGGCAGGCTCATGACAATTGAAGAGGCGTGTAAAGTAAGTTGCGCCAACAATGGCGTTAACAAAGGAACTCCCTCTATTGATCGGTGAGCAGTTCTCATCTCTTCCTTAACCAGGACAATAGCTGTCCCAATCACCATTATAATTTTGTCCAAAAATATTTCAGGTGCAAAAGCAGAAGTCCCTATTGCAGTGTGTAACACACCCAGGAGGCACCAGAAAAACTGTTAATTTAAATAATGATATAATTTGACACCATCATCCCTCCAAAATTTCATCACTTTCTCTTAAGGAGTAAGTTACATGTTGTTGTCAACATTTGACTTCAGGCCAAGGGATGGTGGCTCACGCCTATAATCCTAGCACTCTGGGAGACCAGGGTGGGTGGATTGCCTGAGCTCAGGAGTTTGAGATCAGCCTGAGCAAGATCCCTGTGTCTAAAAGAAAAAAAAAAAAAAAAGCTGGGAGGCTGAAACAAGAAGATAGCTTGAACCCAAGAGTTTGAGGTTGCTGTGAGCTGTGATGCCACAGCACTCTACCAGGGGTGACAAAGTGAGACTCTGTCTCCATAAAAAACAGATTTGACTTTGATAAATCTTTCGAGAGAACTGGTAGTCATGGGGGACTTCTTCCTCAATTTATCACTTGAGGTGGACAAAATAGAAGAGGCATTTTGTTTTATTTCCTTTTAATTGTGATGAATAAAAACACAGCATCTCCAGAAGAGGACAGTACATACTTTATATCTCGTTTGCTTCTGAATAAAGACTGAACTCTGTTGAGAATGGCCTGGAAACGCTTTGTAGATCTTTGCTGGTTACACAAAATGGCAGCAACTGTAGCTGCGGAACTTATTACACATTGTTTATTTGCTCCAACATCAGATGAAGATCTCTACTATTAATTTTGAATTCTGGGTAAATGAAAGTGACCTTAATCCTCATCCTTGAGCTTTGAGGAAGGTCCATACCATTGAATGTCTATAAGGCATTAATACTTTTGTAATCAACTCTTTCTGCCCCTTGTGGAAATGTACCTCTGCCAGGGTATTTTGGCTCTATATGGTCCTTGGGTGACACCTACTTGCTCTAAAATACTTTGTCTTTAGAACCAGTTTTTCTTCCAGTATATTTAGCAAAGTAATATACTAATTAGCCTGTTTTTAAAAATCTTTGTTTTGGAGCTAGTGTTTGATGCCTTTCTTCAAGGGGATAGAAAAGTAGGTGGAGGGCTAATGTGCTGCCGAAAGTCGAGATGTAGGTTAAAATCAAAGAACCAGCTATGCCACTGATTCCTCGGATGACCATCAGCGAATAGCCTCTGCTCTCTGAGTTACAGTAAAATACGATCATAATAACCATCACGCCAGCTTCATAGGGTTAAGTAAGGATGGTATCTGTGAAAGTCTTTGAAAACTTTGAGGTTCTAAAGTTGTTGTTTCCAAATCCCATTGCCTTTTTGCAAATAAAAAAAGATTTTTTTGAGATAAAATTCACATACTTAACACCTTTTACCTGTCAAGCAAACACTCCAGTGGTATTTAGCGTATCACAGATACATGCAACCATCAGCACAGCCAATTTCAGAATATTTTTCATCTTAAAAGGAAATCCATACCGTTTAGCTATCACTTCCCCCACCCCCTCTGTTGCCTTTTTAACCCTATGGACCCCGTTGACCCTTACCAATTTAACCCCATCCCTCAATTGCCCAGTAATTTTCACATTATTTCACTTACTCGTTGTTATTTACCATTCATTAATCTAAGAATATCTCTTTTCAACAATACTCAGTGTCAGCCACTAATAAGTAAACGAACTGGTTTGCCTGACTCTTGGGATTAAGCCACCATTAATTAATACAGGAATATAGGAATATAGAAAAAGATGACCCAACCAGCTTTCTAGGTTCTTGAGTTCATAGGGTTAATTTTTATTTAGTATTTATTTATAGAGAGTCTAGGATAACTTGTGGATGACGATTGTAATACTGATTCCTGTATAGCACATCTCTGTAGGACTTCCCAGTCAACAATCTGCATGCGTGGGCAGGGTGGGGGATGATGAGCTGCGTGTTAATAAATGGCATTACCAGGAAGGCTGCAATTCCCAGTCCCTAGCTATTTTCAGAAGCTGAAAAGACAGTCGGACAGTCACAGCACTGTGAAGCCAGAAACTAACTCTGGATGGATCCCTGGGCAGGCTGGGCAGGAGTGGGTGATGGTTTGAGCAGGGAAGGTTGGGACTGTCCCCCAGGAGCAGGTCTCCCAGCCCAGGAAGTCCACACTGCTGGTCCAGGAAGTGGAAGCTGCTCATAGTTCCTTACCAGCACCCTAACTTTCTAAACATGAGCAAGACTTCATGCAGCAGAGCTAGGAAGGAAACAAGGGTGGAGGGAAGGAAGAAAAAAGCCACTCTGGGAGTTCCTCTGTTTTTTGTGTAACCCAACGTTAAGCTCACATGAAGGAATTCAACCTCGGCCTCCTTTTTCCTCCAGGCCGCCGGATTCCACCCTTGGACCCTCATGAAAATGGAAACAGTGGAGCAATCAAACTTGGGAAGGTGGGCACGCAAGCCAGCCGGCGGTGCTGCTAACCCAGGGGCCATGGTCTGCAGTACCTGAAGAAGCCAGAGCCCACGTCCCCGTGTACGGCTGCAGGACCCCACGCTCAGTGGCCTGACCCCTCACTTTGAGAAAAGTGAGCACACGGGCTTTGTATCCTGGTAAATGTCCACAGAGCAGGGTGGGAAATGTCCTCAAAAAAGGACTTTAGAAAACTCTGGAAAAACCCACCCTGGCACCCCAAAATGGCCTTTAGTATATGAAATGCACGCAGGCGGGATTATACTTATTAGGTAATAAGTATAGAGTTGTATTTTGTTTGTTTTAAAAACCTTAAAACGTTCTTGGGTTTGTACAAAAGTCTTGCTGCCTTATTATGTATCCGGGGTTCTAAAGGGGTGTCCCACTCTCATTCCCTGTGTTACCAGCCAAATTTCAGTGACTTTCTCAGTGCCATTGCCTTTATCACCTAACCAACCTTCACTGGAGGAAAATTTAATTTAGGAGGTTAGTTTTTAGCTAGGTTTGGAAGTAAGCCTTTATTTATTACTTTTCTGAGGAAATCAGGAGTATAATTGGGCCATTGCTCAGACAGAGACTTGAGCTATTATAAAGGGGGAGAGAGATGTGTTAGAAACTGTTGTCTACATCTCTTTTAATTGGTAAATATTTTTCTAAGTTTTGGCCATATGAAAACAAACCAAATTTGACCAAATAAAATATCGCATGTAATTCCGGGATTGGGAAGCCTCGTTTGAAAGAGGCATCTAAGTAATGACTATGTAAGTGGTGATAGATGTCGGATCGAAATATTATTCAGGAGACCAACTGACATGTATCACCTCCATAGTAATAAATTCCTATTCTCTTAGATAAGTTTATGCACTTAGTATTATTTTGCTAAGAGAATATGTCCTGGTGTCATATATAGGGAAGAAGATTAGCTGGAATTAAATTTAATGTTTGCATCTAAATCATAAGGCAAACTTCTAATAATAGCAATTAATAATAAGTTATAGGAAAAAAAGCCAGAGGAAGCATTAGCACCTTAAAATTCTACGCCCCCAAACTACAAAATCAGAGAAAGCATTTTAAACTTTGCCACGCTTGGGGAGTAGGGTATTAGGGCTAATCAGAGATCTGAGCCTGGAGTGCCAGAGAACTGAGAATAGACACCAATGAAAACCTTCCTTTTCAGATTCTCTGAATCTAAAGGAGGTAAAGAAAGAAAAAGCATGGAAGGGAAGAAAAGCGATTTCCATTGAAAATTCAAATCCTATTACCATTCTAACATTCATATAAACTTGGAATCAAGAAGCAGTTGGTCTCCTGTCAGGGCCCATACTAGAAAGTGATTCTTAAGCTTTCCCAATCCAATTTTTCTGCCACCCAAATACTCCCCAGCTCCTATTTATTTTGGGCAGGAAAGAGGTTGATGTATTACTTGTAATTATCCTACAGTTTTAAAACAGAAAAACAGAAATATGAACTCACCTGATGATTTTATTATCCATTTTAGGTTATATAAAATAATTATTTTTATTTTTGTTTACAAATAAAAGCAATCATTATGTTGGAGAAGGTCTGACATAGGATCAGAAAGAGTTAAAGGGTGTTAGGATCAATGCTCAGAAATGGCTAATCAGCGTGCAAACAAGGTCTGGCTGGCACTTTCTTTGCTATGAACATTCAAGGGCCAACCACCTTATTTTATCACAACCTACAAAGTGAAAGGCAGAAAAGAGCTCCTAAGCTGGGGCTGTGGAGTCCTGTTGTGACTGTACCACCAGACTCTTGACGGGCAAAAGACAGAGTCAGGGTCTGGAGGGACCAGGGCCGAGCTTACACTTTCTTTATGTTGACTGTAATCAAGGAAACAGGGCCAAGCTGAAATCACAGATCCATTTCTTTCAACTCAAAAATGTGCTGTCAAATTGATGTTCTTACTGCTTCACCCAACTTAGGAGAGTTGATTGACAATTTTAGAATGTGAAGGCTGGAAAAAACTTTATTTTGTTTCAAGAGTTCCACAAGGCTGTCCCAGACAGATATCTAAAAAACTGCTAGCAAGCAACATTTGGATGTCCTAGCAGGGCCTTTGCAAAGATTTTTAGATTTTTTTTCCCACCTTACCCACATTATTGGCTTGACAAATTCTACTTGCAGGCCAAGAAATTATCATACCTCTTGCCAAAGGTAAAAAAAAAAAAAAAATTGAGTTGAAAATTGAAGTGACCTCTGTTTAGGTTACATGTAGACTTATTTTTAACCTTTCTCCTGCCAGGTTTCCCTGAGAATCAAGGTTTCTCTCTAGACAGTTGCTCAGGTTTCCTAGCTAAAATGGTAAGCACCCTGTAGAGAGTATAACCCTTTTCCCTCACTGGGTTTGCAGGGGTTGTACTTTGCATAAAATGTCTAGTCTTAGCAATGTGTAGTGAGCTACCTACTAACAAGTCCTCATTTCAGAAGCACACCAGGGTGTGAAGCCACTCTTTTCCCTTTCAGTATCGCCAGTATTCAAGCCAGTCAGGGGACAAAAGATACATGTACGTATTATCACCACTTACAGTAAATCAGCAAAGAGGCTAGATCCTACTTGAGCACGCAAGTAGCCACATGGACATTGAGTCTTCTCGCAAGATAGATGCTCAGGCCTTGTCCACAATGAGGTTTTCCTACTTTGCTTTATTTTTAGCTTGGAATTACTTTGTGGCTGTTCTCATAATTGAACTCTAACCACGTAATATTATGTAAAGACCTGGAAATGTCAAGTAGTTTCCTGTGATATAGCATCCTTGGCATTGTTTCCTCACATTTGCGCCTTCTCCCCGTTTTTTTTCCTTTATGTACATGTGTAAATATGACTGTATATGCTGGCACGTAATCCATTTCAGTGGCTGAGTTTGGCTTATGGCTGTGTGTCATATAAGTAGGCAGGGATTCTCGGATGGATGATTTCCCAGTGGTAATCTCTAAGAATGGAGTGGTGCAAACATCTTATGTACATACGTACGTAATTGACTTGCCATGTTATGGTTAAAAACGGTACATTAAGGTGCTGAATATGACGTTACCTTGCAGACTGAAAGGTTGAAGATCTAAAACTAACTTTCACCCAGCTATAAGGGCTGTGCCCCTATGAAAACTGAGTTCATTTTCTGAGGGACGTTTGGACAACTGAAATATTTCTTTTACAATCAAGGACTTTGGCATGTAATGGCAGAAACTGAGCTTTTTTAAAAAAGTTTTTTGTGTGTTTTTGGTGGGTCCCACTTCTCACTGCTCTGCGAGGCTCTTGGCAAGTCCAGTGATGAGCTAGCTCAAGAACTCAAGGGCTCCCAGCTGCATTCAGATCTATTAGGTGTCAAGTTTGCTTTTCTAACATCATCGTAGAAGTCACACCCAGTAATCCCATGGTGCTGCTCCGTTGTGCAAACTATTCCCTTTTCTCCTGTTTTTGTAAAGGGCTTGTGTCTGGGCTGGACCCAGTTCTTGCACATAAAAGATCCTGCTGCAGACCGCTAGAACCTTCCCACCTTGTTTTCACCCTGTAGGAAAGCATTTCTCCCAGCAATGCCCAATTGTATCTGTTACTTTTGATTTAACACACACTGATTAATACTAATAAATGTTTTAAACTCTACCAAGCTTGTCTTTTTCTTATTATGATAGCACCCTGTAGAGAGTATAACCTTTTTCAGTAGACTACTTTTAAAAAATTATTATCAACTCAGAATAAAGAGGGATTCCCCAGAGAAACAGGTGCATCTGTAGGTGGGAGATACTTGTAAGGACGTTCACTGCGCACTGTTTGTGACAGCAACATGCCTTCACCAAGGAAAAGAGTCAGTTAACTGTGGCACAGTCACACAATGAGAGCTATAGGGAAATTAAAATGAATGCAATGTCTATAACGCACCCACACATAGCTCAGAAACAGTCTAGAGTGCAGGACCGTGGTTCTACGACCCACCCCAAGGAGCCTCTCTCTTGTCGTAGTCTGTGTGTCCACAATCCGGTGGACAATCTGTGACCCTGACTAAATGAATAAAGCAAGTTGAAGAAGTATCAGCTTACACAAAGCAGTAGTATGCGAATGTGTGTGTGAAAAGAGTAAGAAGGAAAAGTGGGAAGAGAAGGAAGTGGGCAGGTCAGGGAGGAAAACAAAGGACATTTAACGACCAGCAGTTTTTATTTACCTCATGATATACAAATATGAAGCCCACATGATGAAATGATAGTATTTGGTAATTTCAAGGCATGTGTTTGATTAACTCTATTTTTCTGTATTTCTTTTTCCAAAGAGAAGGGGGTATGGAGAAAAACATAAAGGAGCAGGCTAACTTCTTTAATAATCAAGAAGGATTTCCTAAGCCTAATTGCCGACTCAGTGCATCCACTACACTTGCCGAGCTCTTCTTATTCCCATCCCTTCTGCTCCATCCAGCTGCCATCGCCTGCCACCAGCACACACTTTCTCATACACACTCTTGTGCAGCTCATGTTTTCTATGCAGCGCTGTTTGGTGTCTGGATGACCTTGGGAGAACAGCAGGTGCAGAGAGAAGCATCCTTCAAGGTCTCAGCATTCCAGATATTGCCTGAGGCAGCCGCCGAGAGCTGCTTCCCCCGTGCAATCAGACAAGAAAAAGAAACAACCCACCATCACCAGCAAGAGACCCAGTGTCCAATTGTATGAGACAACATGCCTGCCTTTTGCATTTACTAAGAAGTGGTTACCTATTTATGGCGTCTTTAGAAAGGGGTTTTGGGAATAATCCCACGATCAGATTCCCCCAGCAAATGCCCTGCAGGCCAGCCTCTTTTTCAACAGCACACTGAGCTGCTCCTCTCCCTCCCTTGTCTGTCATTGGGGGTGTATTTAACGGGACCCATTGTCTGAGGCTGGGGGCTCTTCACAGCAGCTTGCACATTTTTACAAAACAACTGGTTCAAACATTACAGACTGCAAACACTTCCTGCTCTGGCAGGTATTGTCTAAAGAGCAAGACTTGCAGGTTGAAAGAGGATGGAGAAAGTTCTGGAGGATTTGTCTCCAGGAGCGTCTTCTTTCAGGTTTTCAGACACACTGCAGCGGTGTGTGGTGAACCGTTGGCAGGTATGCTGACAGTAGGCAGTCCCATAGAAGCTGGTTTTGTTGCAGGAAGACGAGGCCCAAGGGAGAGAAAGAGCACCCAAACACCACGTTTATAAGAGGAAGGGCTTTATTCACCAGCTGGGAGCTTACGGCATAGAAGAATTCCAAATGGCTTGGTCTTTCCCTTTTTATCGACAGTCAAAAAGTTCCACCCCCCAAGTACCCTTCTCATTGGCCAGTTTGAATCAAGCGGGAGATGCTCTTCCAACCCCTACAGAACTACAGGATTTCACAGAACTTGGAAATTTCCAAGTTCCAGGAAGTTAAGTGTGCAAATTCCCAAGAGCTGAGTCACCATGGAGAGGACCCTGCAGGTGTATCCTTGTGGTCTCCTTGAGAAGACCGGTTCTCCCAGACCTCACCCTTCTCGGGTATCCTCTCTCAGTTTTATTAGTTTGGCCAACCTAACTCCATCTTAGATCTGAAAAAAACATTCTATGGGACTGAGTTACAGGTGTACATAATTCAGATAAGAGAGACATGCCACAGCTCATTGCCTCCTTGTACCTACCCAGTTACAAACCCATAAGAAATACGCTAACACGGCAAGCTTCTGACACCCTGATAAGAGCTGACACAGTCCCAAAAATGAGCTGCATGTCCTTGGTGCCCTGGTGAGAAAGACTTGTCTGTAAAGCCAGCTACTCTTCAGCCTGCCATGCATAGAACTGCCTCCCTCCCTAAGGCTGCTGACACCTCTTTAGATTTCCTCCTGCTTTCAATCAAGGGTAAAATAAACTTCCTCGGTGTGTTTGCTACATTTGGTCTTGAGTGTTTTGATCTGGGCATCATTTCACCTATCGGTTGGAGTATCCATCAGTACAATCTTTCTGGAAAGCAGTTTGGCAATGTCTATCTAAATATCTGAAATGAACATATCCTATGACCCACTACTTCTGTTTTCTGTTCCTGGGAATTAATTTGTAAGTATGTGTGTGTCAAGTGATTCTGAGCAAGTGACTTGGTTTTCTCTGAGCTTCTTCCTAAAATGAGGACAGCACCCACATCACAGGGCCGATATCAGGATAAGGTGATGAAATCATTGTTTGTAAAGTGCTGTGGATCAGGAGCTTAGCAGCTGTGGCGATGTCCTGGGCTCCAACCTTTGCCCAGGCGCTGGGAAATGTTCTTTTTTCCTGCCCCATTAGTTGCCACTTTCTTCTTTTTGTTCTTTTCCTTCTTTTCTTGGATGGCAACATGGTGTGGAGATGAAGAGATCTGGAATCAGACCACCTGAATGCAAGCTCTGTAATTTGGTGATGGTGGGATCTTTGGCAGATTGGACTGTCTGAGCCTTAGTTTCCTAGCATGCAAAATGCAGATAATAATTCATATACACACGTTTGACTCTTCTGGAATCCAAAAAGCTTCACAAATAGATTTTTTCTGAGTTTGGTGTGGACTCATTTAGCAGCCAAACCAAACCTGAGCTGACGTGATGCTATTTATAATCATCATTTATCCAACCAGGGTAAATATTTGTATACTTACTTGCAGAAATACTACCATGTTTGATTACAGGACCCTCCCTGACTCTGCTGGAATGTTCTGTGATAGAAATACTATTTTGCTTTTATAAAACCCAAACAGAATTCTAAAAATATCTTCCCTCAGGATATAAAGTATTGTCACAGTAAAATCCACAAAACAAATCTGAGAAGGACACACAGTTCTCCGTATACAAGGAGCGGGCGGGAGAGCTTACATGACTTTCTCATTTTAATACAGTGAGTCAGGAGGGCAAGCCGCACTCACCCTGATGTCCGCCCTATTACAGAGCCCATTCTTGCATGTTAGGAGGAAATTTTGACTGGGGAGCTAAAAGTTAACCAGTTCCAGCCGGGAGAGCTGAATCACCCAATTAATGGACACTTATTGGGGCTGGTGTGACTCTTTGACCCTTCAATCAAGACAGCTTGATTTCTCTTTCCCGGTCCCTGACATTGGTGTTGAGACCTCTGCTCAGCCTTCCCTGAAGTTAACTGGCTTTTTAGAATGACAGGAGGCTCCTCCAATTGTATTAGGGTCCAGCAATCTCGCCTCTGTAGGACCTGAGGCCCCAAATTGGCTTCTGACAACCCTGTGTCTAAAGTGGCGTCCGCATGTGGGCCCAGATGAATTGTGGGTGGCAAGCTTTCTCTGTCATCTTAACTTCAAGATCACCCTCGATTTGTACATATCTTTCCTGCTCCCTTGGAAAAGGATCCCAACTCATTTCTAAGACAGATTCCAAGCCTTTTGCTTTTTTCTTCTTCCGTCTTGAAATTCCTCCTGCAGTCTCCTCCTATCAACCTACCTAACACACAACGTGCAGACCTCTTGTGTAGTTTTGACCATCATTCCATCTCCTTTTCCCCACGGAGCCACCCCCTGCCCCCCGCCCCCCACTAATCAAATTCTCAAACCAGAACTATGATCTACTCACCTGACCTTCTATCCACTGGCCACCCAATTTTGCTCCTGTCTCTCTGCACTTTCAGGGGCTGCCCTAACTTCCCTCACTGCCCCGCCCGCTCCTCTCTTCCTGCTCCTCCCCTCAAGGAAAATTTGGGATGAGTTGAGATCCTTTTCTAAGGGAGCAAAAAAGAAATGTACAACTCCAAGGAGATGTCCGAGTTAAGAAGACAGAGAAAGCTGGGGGCTACCTGCAGGCCATCTGGGCCCACTTGTTAGGGCACTGGTTTGTCAGAAGCCAACTCAAGGCCTCAGGCCCTACAAAGTCGCTCCCCTCCTGGGCCGCCTCCTCCAGCCTTCTCCGCCCCTTTTCGTCTTGCTCTGCTGGCTCCTCCTGGACTTCCTACCGGCTTCAGTGTGGGTACTTTCTCCACATTTGTGTTCCCGGTCCTTCTCGGCCTACCACCTTCCTTCTGCTCTCACCAATGTTATGGCTTCAGCTCTCACGGCTGGTGTTTGGCTGTGGTCTGGCTTCCTGCCGGCTGCAGGGTGCGTGTGCCCAGGGGTGCCCCTCCGGGCACGCAGACCCTCCCGCACCTGTTCGCTGCGCATCTCTGAGCGGCTCAGGCTTCCTATTTGAGAGTCAGTTTCAGCTCCGTCTAAGCACTGATCAAACCGTGTAAATTCTATTTCTGAATTACCCAAACCTTTTCACGCCCTTTCGACTGTCCTAGTATAGGCTGTTGATCTGTTCTATCTTGACTATTGCGATAGTTTCTCGGCAGATCTCTTTGACTTCTGTCTTGGGCCCTCAGATCTGTTGAAGAGCAGTGGGGCAGCTGGAGCATTGAGCGAATCGGCTTTGGGGCCCTGGCCCCGCCCCCTTCAGCCTAGGCCACGCCCAGTTCCTCATTTGCTGCTTCCGGAGGCTGACCTGTAATTCAAGAGGGGGGCGCCCAGATCTCCCGAGAGGGAACACTAGCCCCCTTTTCTAATCCCTGTGGAGTTGCGGACGGCATGTTAGCCTGTAAGTTAAGGCAAATGGTTCAGAGATAGTGCGTGTTTTGCACTGAACACAATGACTCTGGTGTTTAAATGTCAATTTTATTCTCTGTACTCCGCGTTGCAGCAGCAGATGTGGAAGTTAATTAGGTTATTTCCTTGGAGGGCCCGAGAAGAGACGCTTACTCGACACAGGCCCTTCAACCCTCTGGTGCTGGTTTTCCTTGAGCGTCCGGGGAGCTCTGGGTGAAGACTCAGACATCCAGGCTCATCCCTTATCCTCAAGAAGCCTATATTAGGGCTGAAGAGGGAAGATTTGTGCCATGTCACATCATGTCCTTAAATGTGTGGTGTTGACAGGAGTGGCGAGGACTCAGTTTTAACCTGTGACATATTAGTATTGTTTTCTATTCAAACTTCCCCCCCCACTATTCTGATTTGAAACTTAGTATGGACGGGTTGGAAACTCTTAAGGAAATAGTTTCTGATTTTTTTTCTTTTTGTGTGTGTGTGTTTTGAGACAGGATCACTATGTCACCCTGGGTAGAGTGTTGTGGCATCACAGCTCACACCAACCTCTAACTCCTGGGCTCGAGGGATTCTCTTGCCTCAGCCTCCCCGTAGCTGGGCCTGCAGGTGCCCGCCCAGCGCCCGGCTGTTTATTTAGAGACGGGGTCTCGCTCTGGCTCAGGGTGGGCTCCAACCTGTGAGCTCGGGCATCCTCCTGCCTCGGCCTCCCAGGTGCTGGCGGTACAGGCCTGAGCCCCCTCCCGGCCCAAGGAAATGGTTTCCTTCACTCTCTCCTATTCCTTTACTGAGATGCCAAGGTGGCGCTGGTGGGCGGTTTACTAGATGTCAATAAAGGCCGTTTCAACAAAAAATATGTGTCAAGTGTTTCACTGTAACCCCTGGTCAACTGTTTCCCACCATACAAGCGTAGCCCATCCATGCCCGCCTTCATTCATGCATTAAACGCTCACTGAATGCCGCACTCACTCGTGGCGAGATTGGGCTCAGGCCCTTCCGAACAAGGGCGACGGTGACTCCGACCTTGACCGCGCCACAGCGACTGCGCTGCGCGGCCTTTACCGGGGCCGCTGCGCTGCTGCTTGTAACTCCTCCGCCCCGCGGTGGTTCCCCTTGCTCGGAGGCCGGCTCTGGCTTAGCAGCCTGCTCATTCGTCTGGCTTCCTGCAGAAGGTGGACTTCACCAGATTCAGGGAGCATGTACAAAGAGCAACTTTCCCAGAAATGTGTGTATTCTCAAATTCAAAGTTTATGTAAACATATATTATTATTCTTAAAGAGTTTCCTCTCTCTGTAGTAAATTCTGGAAGAAATGTAGGAGGTGATGGCAGAGCCGTCTTCCTGCTTCGGTTAGTGCTCTAGGGTGACAGCTTGGGGTTAAGACCCTAATCTTCAACTGGACATATGATTTCTAGCAGGGCTATCTTTTCCTTAAAAATTCCACAAAAGGTACCCATTTTATATCCTACTTGTTTTGAGTAGTGATCTGATTTAAAATTTCCCCCTCCCCATTGCCTATTCAGCCTATCCCCATGCTGAATAAAGAAAGGAGTCTGAATTTTTTTTTAACTTTTTTTTAGAGGCAGAGTCTCACTTTGTTGCCCTCAGTAGAGTGCAGTGGCATCACAGCTCACAGCAAACTCCAGCTCTTGGGCTTAGGCAATTCTCTTGCCTCAACCTCCCGAGTAGCTGGGACTACAGGCAGGAGTCCGAATCTTTAGAGGACAAATATTTTCATTATTCCACAGTAAAGGAGTGGGCACTTTGGCACAGGCAGTATATAAAAAATAAAAACCCTAGGGCAGTGCCTGTGGCTCAGTCGGTAAGGTGCCAGCCCCATATACCGAGGGTGGCGGGTTCAAGCCCAGTCTCGGCCAAACTGCAACAAAAAAATAGCATGGCATTGTGGCGGGCGCCTGTAGTCCCAGCTACTCGGTTGGCTGAGGCAAGAGAATCTGCTAAGCCCAGAAGCTGGAGGTTGCTGTGAGCTGTGTGAGGCCACGGCACTCTACCGAGGGCAATAAAGTGAGACTCTGTCTCTACAAAAAAAAAATAAAAAATAAAAATAAAAAATAAAAACCCTAAATACATATAGGTGATCTCTTTAACACTCCCTCTGAAAACGGTTGAATTTTTAATAAGTTAGCAAAAAGAATCATTTATAGACTGACATCATTTTAAACCATTTTCTCATTGTAATAGAATCTTCATTGAATTAAATCCTGGAAAGTTTTAGCACTGTTACTTTTATTGCTGTTATATTATTGTTGGTTTGGGGCTGTGGAAAAGGTGGCCTTAGAATCAGAAGTTCAGATGTTTATATACAAATGTATCACCTGAAGTGAAAATCAGTGAAGTGAAATTTGATAGATTTTGAGAATCTATATATTGCTCCCAAGATATCATCAACAATATTAAAAAGCAAAGTAAAAAAAAAAACCTTATGATAATGACTGGCAAATGGAAAAATGATACATGATTTTACAAATAAAACAAGGAAATTAATATGGAAATGTTTCCCCCAATAGAAATATCAAATGCTAATATCACAAATTTAATGGAAGAAATAGAAATTGATAAATATTTTTTAAATTTCACATTAATAATGAAATGCAATTTTTTACTGATGATGCAATTAATAAATTGTTACTGATGCATTAATAAAGAAATGCAAATTATTTAAAACTGCACTTTGGTGCCTTGCTGCTAGTTAGAACAGCCTTTCTTAAAAACATTTTGACAAAATTTATCAAAAGTATTTAAAATGTCTACCAATTGATCTAGGAATTTCATTTGGAGAAATTTTTCTAAGAAGAAGACAATATGTGAAAAGATTCATTAATATGTTTATTACTACATTGTTTGTAATGGTGAAAAAATCAAAATCAACCTGTATATACACCAATAGAAAATTATTTAAATAATCTGCAGTCCATCCATTCAAAGGAACACTAATCATTATCATACAGAGGGTAGCCCCCAAATGTATACACATTTTAAGAAAGGAAAAAGCTATATTAAAATTATAATGCTCTAAGAATATGGGGAAAGTGGTGAGGGAGGAGAGGGGATGGGGGAGGATGGGTGGAGGGAGGGTAAATGGTGGGGCCACACCTATGGTGCATCTTAGTTGGGTTCAGACAAAACTTACTAAAGGCAGAATACAAATGTCTTCATACAATAACTAAGAAAATGACATGATGGCTATGTCAAACAGTTTGATGAAAACGTTTCAGATTGTATATGAAACCAACACATTGTACCCCTTGATTGCACTAATGTACTCAGTTATGATTCAACAATAAAAAAATATATATAAAAAAATAAAATTATAATGCTCAAGTCACATTTGACTTCTGCATTGCAAGAGGTGCTGAAATGTGACTTGTATTCATCTTTTATTATGGGTAAGTATTTAGTATTACCATTTTAATACAGGTGTTTCCTTTCTTAAAATTTGTATACATTTTTGGGGCACTCTCTGTATATGGCCAAAGGTTGGTGAAACTATCGCCCATTATCCAGCTGCCTGTTTTTGTAAATAAAGTTTTATTGGGACACAACCATGACCATTGGTTTATATATTGTGTATGGCTGCTGTAATAAACTGCCACACTCTGGGAGGCTTAACAACAGAAATATATCATCTCATAGTTCTGGAAGGAAATCCAAAACTAAGGTTCTCTGAGGGCTATGAGAAGAGGATCTGTTCCAGGCCTCTCTCCTTGACTCGTGAATGTTCATCTTCTCCCTGTGTCTCCTCCCATCACCTCCCTGCTGTGTGTGTGGAATTTGGTACCCAAATTTCCAGTCATGTTGGATTAGGGGTCCATGCTACTCCAGTACTAATTATATCTACAGCAACCCTATTTCTGAAAGAAATGTCACAGTCTCAGGTACTGGGGATTAAGACTTCAGCATATGAATGTTTAGGGTCCACAATCGCACTCACGATGTCCCCTTGAGTAGTGTGACAGAAACCATGTGGTCTGTAAAGCCTAAAATAGTTGGCATTTACAGAAAAAAGAAAATTCCTGATTCCTATTCTGGGTGATCATGTTTTGACATGGACAGTATTCAAAATCTACTCTTAAAATCATTTATTTTGGCCTGACATGGTGGGCTCATGCCTGTAATCCCAGCACTCTGGGAGGCCAACGCAGGTGGCTTGCTTGAGCTCAGGAGTTTTAGACCAGCCTGAGCAAGAGTGAGACTCTGTCTCTTCTAAAAATAGAAAAACTGAGGCAAGAGGATCTCTTGAGCCCAAGAGCTGTATGTTGCTGTGAGTTATGACACAGCACTCTACTCAGGATGCCACTCTGTCTCCAAAAAAAATTGTTTTTTTAATTTTTTGTGGTAGCATAGTATTTTGTTTATTCTGTTCATTAATAACTGATATTTGAGAACATTTACAGTATTAATAGGACTGTATGAGTTAAATTTCTTTAATATATCAATATCTCCATTTTTTAATATCTCAATATCATCTCATGGTCAGTATTATTAGGTGAGAAACATAAATAAATGCTTGGGGTTCCTATAATTCCATTTTTTGTGTAAAGTTCTTTGGCTTTAAGAAAGAACATTTGGTTTACTTGGATGCTGGCATGGCCTCTTCTTGACATTTCTTCGGCTGTTGATTTTTAGTGTCCTTATCTGTGATTGTGTGAATGGTGTTGAGTGGAGAGACACCCACTATGTTAGTTCCAAATAAGAGTGCATAACTGATTACCATAGTAAGGAAGCAGGCAAGTAACGTAACTGCCATATACGTACATACACACACACACACACACACACACACAAACACACACACACATTTATATATATATATTTTATTTTGGTATGTTTGAGACAGGGTCTGACTCCGTTGCCCAGGCTACAGTGTGGTGGCATCATCATAGCTCACAGCAACCTCAAACTCCTGGGCTCAAGTGATCCTCCCATCTCAGCCTCCTAAGGAGCTAGGACTACAGGTACATGCCACCATGCCCAGCTAATTTTTTCTATTTTGTGTAGAGACAAGGTCTTGCTTGTGCTCAGGCTGGTCTTGAACTCCTGGCTTCAAATTATTCTTCTGCCTCAGCCTCTCAAAATGCTAGGATTACTGGGCTGACCAATATTCTCAAGGGGTTACAAAGTGGAATCGAGGGAAAGCCAAGGCTAAGGTGCCCTCCCCACCACTACCTGGCCAGTGCAGTCACTGGAGGGACCCCAACATATATTCTTACGATGAAAAGATGACAGAATAGTTATGTGTTTTGGAAAATTATCTCATTTGAAAATAAGTACACGTGAATAGAAAAAAGACAAATATTTTAGCAAGATCACAATATTATATTATCAGGGGTCCCTGAAGTGTCAACTGTTATGAGTAATTTTGATTTTCTTTTTATTTATCTGTTTTCTCATTTTTCTTTTCTGAACATATATTATTTTTGTAATTATAAAACCAAAAACTTAGGCTAGCATAGGTATAAAAAAACTAGTCCCTGATATTCTTCTTGGAAGATGTGGTAGAAATGAATTTCTACCCAGTGTTTATTCCACTTTCCCTGTGGTGGGCTTCCCAGGACTGCAGAGGCCAGCAACAAAAAGCTATTCCTTGACTCCCTTGCAGCTGAGGTTTTAGGTGTGACTCTGAGTCCACCAGTAGATGAATGTACTTGAGGAAGCCATTGCTTGCAACTTCTTTAGGGGCCAGGTGGAGAACAGAGCCCTGGGGCTCATCTCTAGTCTGAGCTGAGAGGGACTAAACGCTGGGGTGGGCTCACCCCTGGTTGGCAGCTTGCATGGGAAGTTCTTGAAGCCAACAGTCAGGGCAGTGGCCTTCTGATTCCCGACTTGCGGTTATCGTGGGAGTTGCAGCGGCCCTAGCAGTCCTGTTCTGCAACACTGTTCTGTTTTCTGGAACTCATTCATAGACACCTAGCCGAAACAGGCAGCCTTGCCAGCGGTTTTGAAATTGCCAAGATCATCCCCTGCCTAAAATAGCTGTTTGTTTCTGATTCCTGAGACAATCCTGAGTCACATGAGTGCTCATGAGCACTTTGGGGATGAGCTGAAGGAAAACACACATTTTATGACAAGTTGAATGAAAATGATTCAGAGGCATCAATATTTCAAGCCTCTTGGAACCCATCTGAATTGCAGAAGGAAAAGTAAAAATAATTGGATCAACTGCCAAACCTAAAAAAGCTCAGATCTCCACATAGAAACGTAATAGGGTCACAGATTCCTTCTCTTTTACTAAGACCCCCAGACACGATGTCACTTGAACACTTCTCTAAGACGGCCCTACTCGGCCACCATCCATGGGCCTTCCGTCCTTGAGCTTTTGTGGTGGGACGTGAGGAGGAGAGAAGCTGAATTAAAATTGCCTGTTTATGGGATTTCAGCTCAAATGACACTCTTCCCTGGTGTAGCAGCTCAGCCTTTTATGTCCTCCCTTCTCTAAGCGTCTGTGCACAGGGCTGTGTGGGGAGGCCAGGAGCTTTGGCCTCGTGCTGGTTTCATCTGGCCTCGTCCCCAGGTGGAGCACTGTGAGGATTCCCTGCTCCCACGAAGGGTGGGAGTGCCGTGTTGTTACTCGTGGGCGGTCTAGGATTTTAGTCCTTGACTCTGGTCACAAATGTCCCCATGTTGTAAGTTCCCGGTGCTTCGTCTGGGCCTCTATTGCTCCCTGGTCTCAGAGCACTCCCAGCATCCCCTACTTCTAGATGCCCCCCATCGCAGGCTGTGAGCCCAGGGCCCTGCACCCATTGTACCCTCTGCCAGTGGCCCTGCCGCACTGGGGCAAATGCTGTCTTGGGTGTGGGGCTCATGTGGACTCTTTCTGGCCTCCAAGATAGAGCAGGAGGCAAACATCCCCCTGCTTCAGCTTCCCTCTGTACACATCTGACAAGCATCCATGCTGCAGTTTCGAGCTAAGAAGTGGGGGGTCAGGACATCTGCGTCTGTCCTGTTGCTTCCTCATCCACTGGCAGGAAAGGGGTGACATTTTCACTTCCTCCTCTCAGTTAGGAGTTCCTCTGGGTCATTTTGGACTCCCTTCCAAATAGCCAGAATCGTGTAGATTCCAGGAGAGAGATTCCGAGGAGAGAAATTAACTTACCAATGAGCAAGTTCCAAAAATAGTATCTCTTTTATGCTAATAAAACCTATTCATGATGACTTACACGAATGATGCCCCATTTCACGGTATGGGTTCTTTTCTCCTAACACTTACTGAGGAGGACATGGGACAGATAAGTGCCTGACGTTTACTCCCATCCTCTGCTTTAAGATAGAGCATAATAAGCCACGGAGAGGTTGACACAAGAGGACTGCTCAAGCCCAAGGGTTTGAGGTTGCTGTGGGCTCCAGTGACGTTATGGCACTCTACCTGGGGGAGACAGAGTAAGAAAGACTCTGTCTCAAAAAAATAAATAAATAAATAAAACAGCATAATGAAGGAGAAGCCTTGCGGCTATAGAGAGTGAAAGCAAACTCCCATCTGATCTGATCATCAGAAGGGTCCGTATGTGTTTGTCAAAATCTCTGAGTGACGGGGCAAAGTCCTCCTAGGCAGTATCTGAGGAAACAAAGCCGAAGCATGAGCTTATCTCTGGAATGAGATTCATGTTATCAAGAAATATGGATTTGAGGGCAGCGCCTGTGCCTCAAAGGAGTAGGGTGCCAGCCCCATATGCCGGAGGTGGCAGGTTCAAAACCCAGCCACAGCCAAAAACTGCAAAAAAAACAAAAAAAAGAAAAAAGAAAAGAAATATGGATTTGCTAAGGTTAACACTCCCTCCCCTATTCCCTTTCCCTCTTAATAAAATGTATTTTTACATAAAAATCCGGATAATTGAACCAGTGCCATCAGATATTTTGAGGCATCTATGGACAACATGAGAGGTCTCATTGTCTGGACCACCCTCTTGATTTCAGTACTTATGTTGTTGGGGCAAAACTAAAACAGATGTGGATTTGTTCAAAGTATACATAGAGAATACAAAATTCCACATCAAGACACAGCACTTTGGACAGGATATGTTGTGCAGAGAGAGGGCAGAAAACAAGCTAATAGTCCTGAACTGATAAGAGGAGAGTTCTCGGGAACTGGTGTTTGGATTCTGATCCACAGGATAGGGTCCACGTGGCCAAGGGAATGAGGACCAGCGTGAGGAGCTGGCACCCCTCTAAGGAAAGGTGGGGGCACTTGGTGTACCTGGACGTGCCTGCATGAGACAAGGTACAGGCCAGGCTAATGGGCCTGGGAGGTGTGAAGGAGGCCATCTGGCGAGAGGTGGACATCTGACATCTCATGGCACTTTCCCGAGGAGGCTAACATGGTCACGAGCAGATACATAGGAGGTGGTCACAATGGGTAAGTCATAAAGAGAAAACTGGAGCTGGAGAATCCTGCAAGGAGTTTGCAGAAAAGTTGGTCCACACTACCCAGCCCAGACAGGACATTTGGCACTGCATGGCACAGTGCAGTAGTTCCGAGCATGGGTTTTAGAACCTGCCCCACATCCTGTTTGTGACCTTGAATGAGCTACATGACTTCCCTAAGGCTCAATTTTCTCACTTGTACAGTGCTGATCATAATGGTCCTTACCTCAGCAGTCTGCTGTGTTATATGGAACAATGCCATGAGTGTATACCCACAGCCTCAGGCGCGGTGTGGTCACTATTACTGAAGCCACCATGAAGCTCTCAAACACTGCTGCTTTGAGAACAGATAGGGAAAACCAGCTGTAACGTGCTACCTGAATATAAGTTGTTACTCATTTTGATGTTAGGTTGGAAAGGCTAGAAAAAGTTGGAGGCCTCGACCAGGAGGCATCTATGAAGGATTAGGAGTGAACATAGCCAAGGAACTGGCAATGGAAAGTGTGGAAGAGGGAGCCGAGGAAGAAACAGGTATGAGGCTGGCCACGAAGGAAGAAACAAGTGAAGGTGACAGTGATGGTAAGTGAGGAGGAATGAGGGTTGCCTCAAGTACTGGTACACTTAGGAGTAGTCAGTACTATTGAACCAAGCAGAGAAAGTTGTGGTCAAAAAAAAAAATATATAGCCGGATGTTGTGACTGATGCTGGTAATCCCAGCACTTTGGGAGGCCAAGGTGGGAGGATCACTTGAAGCCAGGAGTTCAAGACCAGCCTGGGCAACAGAGCGAGACTTCATTTCTTAGGAGGCTAAAGCAGGAAGATTGTTGGAACTCAGTTCAAGGTTACAGTGAGTTATAGGTTAGCCTCTGCACTCTAGTCTGAGTGACAGAGTGAGAACCTATCTCTACAAAACAATATCTACCTATCTATATGTATTTGTGTGTGTGTGTGTGTAGTGTGTGTAATATGTAATCACATGCTGTTTAGTCTTCTGTTGAAAGAGGTTATTCAAATTAATATATCATTCACCAGAGTTTAATCATTTTCTCTAAGACTGACATCAGTCTTCCTTGGAGTATATGATTAGACATTTTTTCGCTTCGTTTGCATTTTAATTTTTCTTTTACTTATTTTTTTCTGTTTAGAAAGTCCATTACAGGTTCTGTCCAGCAATGCGGATCTCCTAGTTCCAGAGTTCTTGGACAGAGCTCAGACCAAAGAGAAGGCCTTTGTTCACATGGTCAGCAATACACTCCGTGTGCCTACAGAGGAGTTGGAGGTCCCACAACAGAGTGATGACATTCCCAATTCCCCAAAACAAACCATCCATCCCAAGCTGGGAAGTATCCCCAGGTCCCCAGAAACCAACCGTCGCAGTATCCCCAGGTCCCCAGAAACCATCCATTCCAAGCTGGGCAGTATCCCCAGGTCCCCAGAAGAAATCATCCATCCCAAGCTGGTCAATTTCCCCAAGTCCTCAGAAGAAACCATCCATCCCAAGCTGGGAAATATCCCCAGGTCCCCAAAAGAAACCATCCATCCAAAGCTGAGCAATAGCCCCATGTCCCCAGAAAAAAGCATCTATCCCAAGCCGGGAAGTATCCCCAGGTCCCCCAAAGAAACCATCCCAAAGCTGAGCAATGTCCCTAAGTCCCCAGCAGAGAGCATCCATTTCAAGCTGGGCAGTATCAAGTCTCCAGAAGAAACAATCTATCCCAAGGTGGGTAGTATCCCCAGGTCTCCAAAAGAAACCATCCATCCCAAGATGGGTGGTACCCCCAAATCCCCCAAAGAAACCATCCATCCCAAGCTGGGCAGTATCTCTAAGTCCCCAGAAGAAACCATCCATGTCAAGATGGGCAGTATCCCCAAGTCCCCCAAAGAAACCATCCATCCCAAGCTGGGCAGTATCCCCAAGTCCCCAGAAGAAACCACCCATCTCAAGCTGGACGATATCTTCAAATCCTCAGCCATGACCATTCAGCCTAAGCAGGGAGACATTGTCAAATATTCAATAAAAAAAATTCAACCCAAGTTTGATGACCTCCCAAAGTCCCCGGAAGAAACAATCCAGCCCAAGGAAGGCGACCTCCCTGAGTCTTCAGAAGCCAATCAGTTCAAGACAGGATTCTTTCCAAAACCAAAAGAAGAAACAGTGGAGTCCCTGGAGGTGGACATGGTGAGAGTGATCTTGGGCAAGGAGGACTTCGAAGCAGCACTCAAGGAGGCTGGAGAGAGGTTGGTGGTCGTGGACTTCTCAGCCACGTGGTGTGGACCCTGCAGGACCATCAAGCCGTTCTTCCATTACCTATCTCACAAGCACAAGGATGTGGTGTTCCTGGAAGTGGACGCTGATGACTGTGATGAGGTGTTGAGAGACTGTGCAATCATGTCCATCCCAACCTTTCAGTTTTATAAAAAAGAAGAAAAGGTGGGTGAGTTCTCTGGTGCCTTTAAGGAGAAACTCGAAGAGATCATTGAAGAATTAAAGTAATGATATATTCTGAAAGCATTGTGAACAGCCAGTTGTTTATAGTTTGTGATTTTTTTAAAAAGTATTTACAAAAACTTATCAGAGAAAACAAAAGTGTATGTCCAAATGACCCTATTCGTACATTTTAAGTATTAACTCTGGCCTTTTAAAAAAATGGCCCAAGCATTAAAGCACGTTGTGTTTGTGACTTTGTTGCTAGAGAGTGTGAAATTAGAAATCCCGTTGGTGGTGGCTGGTAATCACCATCCCCTATTTTTTCATCTCTCTCTTTTTTCTTCCACTTGCCCTTGAAAATTCTTATTTGGTGTTTACAGCAACATTAGAAATTTAGATAATTCTTCTGTAAAAGTAAATGATTGAAAGAGGAGTGGAAACTTCTTTTCATGCTCATATTATCTTCGGAGATTCTGATAAAGTGCTTTTGGAAATAAAGAATTCGAAAGATTCCCATGCTTTAGCTAATCTCCTTTGTGTTCCTGAGGGCCTTAGGAAATTCAGCAGATTCTCTAAGATGTGATTATTGGTGGCAGAGCTGAGATTGAGGCTATGTTTCCAAATTTCCAGAGTCCAGGACTCTGCCTACTAATCCATGCTTCAATCTGAGACAGAGCTTAAAACTTCAAGTTTCTCAAAGGATCATGTCCATGAGATCCTTGGTGCCATTATGACATCAGCACCCCACCGGCAAAATTACTAGTTTACCAAAGTTCCTGCTTTGTCTCCCTGGTAATTAGGTTCCTCATATCTGCTCCCAGATGTTCCTGAGCCCACGGGCCATGTCTGGACCACAGATGGTGGCTGGATAAACTCCTTTCATGGAGGAGAGAAACCTAAAAATAAATCAGTAACTAAACAAACATCTTTATTGAGGTATAGTTGATATACAAAGAACTGCATGTACTCAGTGTGGACAGTTGGGTGAATTTGGACATGAGCATAATCAAGACGATTGACGCACTCATTACTTCCAGAAATTTCCTCATATCCCTTTGCTTTTTTTGTTCGATTGTGGTAAAAACACTTAAAGCGGGTTCTACGCTCTTAACAAATTTTTAAGTGTCCTATATTGTGTTGCAGATACAGGTGTGACTCTTGCTCAGAAGATCTGTACAATTTACCCATCTTGAGTAACAAACTTCATACCCATTGAGCTACTCCCCATTTTCCCCTTGCCCCACTCTCTAGCATCATTATTCTATCTTTTGCTGGTCCAGTGTGTTTTTGAAAAATGGAATCTGTTGCCAACGTGTCAA
The DNA here is from genome assembly GCA_963574655.1 of Perodicticus potto. NCBI lineage: Eukaryota > Metazoa > Chordata > Mammalia > Primates > Lorisidae > Perodicticus > Perodicticus potto. Next base: position 10,738 of record CAUYRH010135430.1, on the reverse strand, counting down.
ACACTAGGATTCCTTTAAAATCTAGCTTTTCTTGAAAGTGTATAAGATCTAGAAATCCAGGGTTGCATCGCTTCAACAAAACCAATCTAACCACGGACTGAGCAGTGGCTCCCTGCATTTGAGGGGTAGGCCCTCTCCAGCCCTCTGTTGCAGCCCTCTCTGGCTGGCTCCTTCACTCACCAGGTAAGTTGCAGTCCCTTGCTTGGGTATGGGAGTGAGACTGCTCCCCTCTCCTTCCACCATGCACTGACTCACTTCCCTTAGTGACACCTCAGTCGTAGGACTCATCTGCACCATTAACAACCACGTAAGAGCAACAAACAAAATGCCATATATACTTGGCTTTTTTCCAAAAAAGATTTAGTATGGCACAATATTTGGTATTGATAATGCTAAGAAGAAGAAATTAGAAACATGAAATGAATACTATGTCACTCTGAGGGCTCCGTGTAATTGCCCTGATTGGGAAATTTCTTTCTGGGCCTCTTGGCAACTGGAAGAGAAAAGGGAAATTCAATAATACCCAAATGTCATTACTCAAAGTAAACAAGCTTTGGAATTTGAAATAGGAATCAAAGCTTTTTCTTAACTAAACTCCTGAATGAAATTTCTCATCTGGGACCTGAATTTTGAGACCTTGAATGGTGGATGATATTCTGGACAACGTTTTTTATAATAATTTCAGGGTGATGTTTTATGTGGCTATTCCTGGTAGTACTCTTTAGTAAAAGCTGAAGTGATAATGGCAAAACACTTTTTAATGAGAGGATTCCAGATTCAAGGTGCACTATACTTTCATATGAATAGACTTTTAGTGATGGCGCATATGTCATCTGTTCTTTTCCTTTGGTAGGTAGACTTTCCTCTGACTTTCCCACTCAAATTTGTTTCTATTTTCCATACTGTACAAGCCTGACTTGAACATGACTCTATTAGTTTAGACTTTAATGAGTTAATCCAACCTCTGTGCTACCAGAATCCTATTTGACAACTCAGTGAGACTGCTTCATTTCAGACTGCAATTTGAAGGACCAGGGACCTTGAAATCTAATATTAGTGACTTATACAAACTGCTTTTTCTGAGACTGTAGTGTTAAAGACATTTCTGTCAAAGATCCTTCTTTATATTTAGGTTACTAAGTAATGCCAAGGACAATGACTACAAAAAAATCCTTAAAAATAATTCTGATAGCAGATTTTTAAGGTGATTTAATAATATTCCTAAAGCAACTCTATGAAGGCAAGTCTGGAGGGCCAGGAAAATCAAAGCAAGGTCTCTGATGACCTAGTTGTATCTGCGAGTAAAATCTAAACTACCAGAGAATTGATTTATGCCCTCCAAACTACCCACCACGAACACCATTTCTCTCATCTGTTTGCATAATAGTTGAACAGCAGCCAAGTAGAAGTTACGTTCCTTGGCAGAAAGCTTGACAATGGACATCTTATTTTGCTGAGAAAGAAAGAGGTGTGCACTAAAAAACAAAACAAAACAAAACAAATCAACAAAGCAACTGTTTTCACCTCTAATATTTAACATGAGGGTTAGATAAGAAGAAGCATTTCTAATGAGAAGAAAGATTACACACGATCTTATTGGCTGTAAATAATGATAATCTAACTAGAGCCTTAAGAATCAATGGAAAACCTGTTAGAATTAACAAAAAAAAATCAACAAAGTGTCAGTATTGAGAGAGACCTTCCATGTGATTAAGTGACAATAACTGGGAATCAGTATGGAAAAGGTCTCTTTCACAACATGACAAAGTGTCTAGTAGTAGTCCAAACAGGAAGGAAGATTAAAACTAAGTGTAAACATTTTGAATGAATAGAGCCCTTTCTAAAGAAGAGAGACGAATGGCTAACAAACATATGAGCAAATGCTCATCATTTGTAATTATTAGAGAAATGCAAATCAAAACCACCCTGAGATATCATCTAACCCCAGTGAGAATGGCCCACATCACAAAATCTCAAAACTACAGATGCTGGCATGGATGTGAGAGAATGGAACACCTTCCACTGCTGGTGGGATTGCAAACTAATATAACCTTTTGGAAGGAAGTATGTAGAACCCCTCAAAGAACTCAAACTAGACCTCCCATTTGATCTTGCAATTCTATTACTGGGCATCTACCCAGAGGAAAAAAATCCTTTTACCATAAGGACACTTGCACTAGGCTGTTTATTGCAGCTCAATTTACAATTGCCAGAATGTGGAAACAGCCTAAATGCCCCCCAACCCAGGAATGGCTTAACAAGCTGTGGTGTATATATACCGCGGAATACTATTGAAACACTAAAAAAGGTGGAGACTTTACATCCTTTGTATTAACCTGGATAGAAGTGGAACAGATTATTCTTAGTAAAACATCACAAGAATGGAGAAGCAAGACTCCTATGTACTCAATTCTCACATGAGGACGGTTGATGACCTAGTACACAGTGTGGGGTGGAGGAAGGGGAGAGCAGCAAGAGGGAAGGAGGGAGAGGGGTCTGGGCTCAGGGTGTGTGACACAGCTTTTGGGGGTGGGACACAATTATAAGAGGGACTTTACCTAACAAGTGCAATCAATGTAACCACATTTTTTGTGTCCTCAATGAATCCCCAACAATTTAATAAAAATGTAAACATTTTGAGAGGTAGACAGCAAATAGATCTGAATAAAGAGAGAGTCCATTTTTCTCATTGGAGAGAAAGATTGAAAGATATTGGTTCTTTACACTTAACTTGTATATTTAATGTAATTCTAACTAATATCTGGATGGGATCTTTGGGAGAACTTGACAACATACTCAAAAAGTCACTGGGCATAATAGACAAGAATAGGCAAGCAAAAATCTTAAAAGAGAAGTGATGGAGACAAATGCACCTTTCAGTTAACGCGGCTTCCCTTGCGCATAGATCTAGACTAGAAACTCTAGTGACTCCTCCCTGTTGGAAGAAGTCCCAGGGATTGCGGGTCTATCACCAAGCTCTGGTACCCCACTGCACATGGCATTTTCCAATTTCAGGCTCCTTTTTGTGCCTGCTAGGTGGGGATGCAGTGTCTGTTGAGTTCTGTTTTTTGATCCTGTGCAGGAGGGTGAGTGAACAAGCTAAAAGTGGCTCAGGAATTATATCAAGGTTCTCAAATTTGTGGTCATAAAAATCACATTGGAAGGGGTGTTTGTTAAAAATTCAGAATTCTAGGCGACACCCGTATTTCAGTGGGTAGGGCGCCAGCCACATACACCCGGGCTGGTGGGTTTGAACCTGGCCCTGAGTCAGCTAAACAATGACAATTGCAACAAAAAAATAACTGGGTGTTGTGGCAGGTGTCTGTAGTCCCAGTTACTCAGCTACTTGGGAGGCTGGGGATAGAGAATCGCTTAAGCCCAAGAGTTTGAGGTTGCTATGAGCTGTGACTCCCCGGCACTCTACCCAGGGTGACATAGTGAGACTATCTCAAAAAAATTCAGATTTCTAGACCTCTGGACATAAAAAATTGGATTCAATAGCCTTGGGCTAGGGCCTAGGAATCTCTCCCTGTAGTCCAGAGGAAAACCATTCTGATGAGTGAAAATCTTCTAAGTCCCCTCTCCAGTGCACAGGGCAGTTTCTACCCACCATCCCGCTCTAAGGGCAATTGGTTCTGGGACAGCACCCTCTTTATCCAATCTCTACTCCCCTCTCCAGACACTCACAATCCTAACCTGCAAGGGCTGTCTTACTCTGGAATTGGTCACCTTCTCAGCAGCATTTCCTTCCTACGCCTTAGCTGCTCGTTTTGGAATCCCCTCTCCAGGAGGTAGAGCTGTACAGTCTGTGAGAGTCTATGCAGTCCAGCTGCCATGCAAGAGGCAGGGGCTTGGGCAGGTGCAGTCTCCATTGAGATCTCTCCACTAGTGCGCATTACAGATGGGTCCCTACAGACGTGCACACTTTACAACAGAATCACTTCTTGATGACTGAGTTGCCTAACCCCAACATTTTAGGTACCAGGGACCAGTTTCATGGCAAACAATTTTTCCATAGACTAGGGGCAGGGGAAGGATGGTTTTGACATGAGTCTGCAAGCCACTGATTTGTTCTGTTCTCTGTGCAGTCAACCTCTCTGCAAATGATAATCTGTATTTGAAACCACTTCCTAGCACTAGCATCACCGCCTCAGCTCCACCTTAGATCACAAGGCATCAGATTCTCACAAGAAATGTGCAACCTAAATCCCTCTTGTGTGCAGTTTACAGTAGGATTCGCACTCTTATGAGAATCAAATACCACTACTGATCTGACAGGAGGTGGGGCTCAGGCAGTGATGTGAGCTATGGAGAGCAGCTATAAAAACAGATGAACCTTTTCTTGCTGACCTTCCACTGTGTGGCTCTGTTCTTAATAGGCCTTGGACCAGTACTGGTCCACACCCCAGGGCTTGGGAAATGCAACCATAAGGAGCTTCCTCTTGCAGGAACATCTTCCTGGATAGCCCCACTATCTGCAAGGCTTTTCCAGTAGAGTTAGGACTTCATGTTATTGTGCAGAGAGCATTCTTACTTCATCTCTTTTCTCTCAACTTGACCCAGCAACCCTATCAGGAAGAAGAAAATGGGCTCAATGCTGAGTCATATGTACTCACTAATTCTTGTGAGTGGTGCCTCCCAAAATGCCAGCTGTGGGGGTTACCAACATCTGGCTGTCAATGGGCTGATCAGAGTTCTGAACTTCATGTGTGATGTGGAGATCCTTTCCCCTCCCACCCCATCAATGCTTAGAGGAGATGTGGGAACAGGGAGAAGAGTAACTTGCTCCTCCAAATCCATTTGAGAAGAGAAAACAAGAAAATAAAAAGCAGGTCAAAATACTAAAACCAGAATGATCCTTATTTTATTTAAATTGAACAAAAGGCATAACATGTCATCGGGAATCTCTATGTATAGGTATTTTTTTCTTTCATTCTAATTTTATTTTTTTCCTGCTTACTTATAGTATAACAAAAAGCAAAACAATCAATGGAATACTTTGGAGGTCTCAACTGTACAAAATCTGGAGGACTGAGTAAGGGGGGTGAGCCCAAGGCCAGGGGCATTTTGGCAGGACCTCCAGATGCTGACCTTATCCAGAGGTTCTGTGTGCATTCTGGGCCCTCCAGAGTTCAGGTGACAAATGCTCCTAGAAAAAGAGTAAATCATTAGAAGTTCTTTTGTCTGCAAATGACCTCTCTAAGTGATCATGAGTGTTATAGGATGGGTAATATGCTCCTTTTTTTGGTTGCAAGTGACAAAAACCTAACTCAGACCTGCTCCAGCAAAAATGGAGAGTATATTGGATCTTGAAACTAGACATTCTAGGGGGATGCTTAGGTGGATGCTTCAGGTGGATGCAGGGTTTCAAACAATATCATCAGGGTACACTTGTTTTCTACCTCTGAGTTCTGTAGCTGCTCATGATTTTATCATGAATTGCTTCTGTGGCTCATGATCACAGATAAAAAGTGACTCTGTTTCCTAATGACCTCGCCAAAAGTCCCAGAAAAGACTCTGATTGGCCAAGGAATGCTTCAATCCATGAATCACTCTGTGTATTTGGGAGAGTTAAGGGATTGTGATTGGTCAGGTTGGTCACTTGTACATGCCAGGAGCCTAACAAATTCAAATATTTTAAATTGCACATGAACTTTATGTCTACCCTGTATTGTGATTTGGTTGGTTGTACCCTCACATTAACCTGAAGTGAAAAAAAAGTAGAAAATGTAACCAGGCATTGTTGTAGCACCACTACTCAGGAGGCTGCGGCAAGAAGATCGCTTGAGCCCAAGAGTTTGAGGTTGCTATGAGCTTTGATGATGCTGTGGTACTCAACCCCAGAGAGACAGAATGCGACTCTGTCTAACAAAAAAAAAAAGATAAAGGAGAAGGAGAGGAATAAGAAGAGGAAGAAGGAGAATAAGAAGAAAAGTCTGTGCGTTTATTAAATTCCTTTTAAACATACCATCTTATTTCATTTTGATCAAAATTGATTTCCTTGAGCCTGTAACTTTGCAGCCTTAGAAAAACATAATTCTCCCTGCCTTATTCAAATATCAAATTATCTTACGATAACAAGTAACTTTCACTAAAGTTAGCATATGGGATATGAATCAAACGAGAACATGAAACATGCTAAGCAGATGCTCAGAAAGATTATGTGAACAGGTTAGGCAGTTAGTTTGGGATTGTTCTTCTAAGCGCTGCTTTTGAAATTTGTTTTCAATAAACAGAAATGATCTAACCAATAATGGGGTTCTACATGGTGTATGCCTTTGGTGTTCAATGTCTTTTTAGGGCAGAAATAGTTATTTCAAGTAAATGATATTCAGCAAATATTTGAAAGTTATGGTACATGGTTAGTTAGAATTCTATTGCGATTTTTTGCAGACTTTTAAGTTTCCCAGAAATGAAAGAGAACTTTGAAATTCTATCTCCTATGTTATAAAGTTAGGTAAAAAATAAACCAAAAGATACAAGGAGACATGAGGCTGCACATTTTGAAATAATAATGGCACTTTGCCCATGAGATACTTTAACACTCACCATGAGAAGAGATGCCTCCGGCAACAATGACAAAGATTTGAATCTAGATAGCATGGAATCAGATAAAACCCAAGGTGGTAGCTTAAAAGTTTAGGAAAATCAGAATTTTCTAATTCCAGAATAGGAAAAAAAGATGATTTATTTGTAAATGAAGAAGTTGATAATAAAAAACAGTAAATGTGAAGAAGTTAAGGTTGGTAATGACAGGCAGTGATTGAAAGGAAGAAAAGTGAATTATGAAAACTAAAAGAAAAATTGGGCTGTGGCTGATACCTATAATCCCAGTACTTTGGGAGGCTGAGGCTAGTGGATCACCTGAGCTCAGGAGTTCGAGATCAACCTGAATATGAGAGAGAACCATCCCCCCCCACACACACACCAAAAATAGAGAAACTAGGCTGGGTGTGGTGGCTCACCCCTGTAATGCTAGTGTTCTGGGAAGTTAGGGCATGTGGATTGCTTGAACTCAGGAGTTAGAGACCAACCTGAGCAAGAGTGAGACTGCAGCTCCAAAAAAAAAAAAAAAAGAAAAGAAAAGAAAAGAAAAGGAAAGAAAGAAAGAAAGAATAAATAGCTGGGTGTTTTAGTGGGGGCCTATAGTCCCAGCTACTTGGGAGTCTGAGGCAAGAGGACCACTTGATGTGAGTTATGATGCGACGGCACTCTAACCATAGCACAGAGTGAGAAAAAAAAAAAAAAGAAAGAAAGAAAAGAAAATGTGATGTTTGTATCACATACTAATTAGAAGCATATATTACTTTTGTTAATTTTAAGTGGGAGTGAGATACAGCATGGGGCAGTACAGGAAAGAGTAAGGTTCTTGTGCATAAAGTAGTGACCTTTTTGCTGTTTTCACTAAACCCCTAGTTTAGAAAAACAAGAGTTCTCTGGTCTCTGCAGAGGCCCATAGTGGTAGGTCTTGAGAATGGGTGAAGAAAGCATTGCTTTTCTCCGCCCTGCCCCACAAAAGCCACAAAGCCTTGGTGTTTGAAAGGCAAAGCTTTTAAATGCAAGTCCAATGACTCATGGATCAATATCTTTCACTGACCTTAGGACGCTTTAGAAGGAAATCACCAGTTAGCTAAGGTCCTTAGTTTAGAAAGGGGAGGTGAGGCTAGCTACTCCCTAGAGAAGGCTTTAAAGAAGACTTCCCTTAAATTCAGCCAGTACACGCGGCTAGACTATTGTGCATTGTCGCACTATCAGAGTTGGCAAAATATCTGAAATTTGAGCAGCATCTTACTGTAACAATTCAACATTAGTGGATTTCATGATCTCCCTGTTTTCACTCCCCTAATCAATTTGATCTCTTTCTGTGAACTTGAAATTACTGGTATGATAAAGATGCTTACTTTCAAGTAATCCCTGTTTATTTTGGCAATCTATTTTTTAAGTATTTATAAATCCAGATTACAATTCTACTTCATTTTGGCTTGCTATTTTCATATTATATATTAATATTTATGTGTTAGTTATAAAGATGCTCAAATAACTTTGAGAGTTTTATAAATTGGATACAGTCGTCATTCATTCTCTCAGCCCCACCTGTGGTAGTTATTCTTTCCTTATGTACTTAAAAAAAGACCAAGATTTATTATGTGTGTTTCAGATGCTACTCATGTGTATTATTGATATTCATGTTGAAGGCAGGATTGGTGTATGTCAGAAAATCGAATGCAGGTCAGTGAGCCCTTTCACTGAGCACAAACAGGGTGCAGTGACTATTCCGAGTTCAAGGCCATCTTCTAGGAAAACCGTTTCCAGGAGCATATGAAGCTGTTAGGGCAGTGCAGTGATGGCTCAAGGTAGTTGCCTACATAATTGAAGAGAAGAAGAGCAAGTCAAGTTTTAGCAAGAAAAAGTATTTTAATGGTTTGGACAGAAAACTGAGCCCCATCCTAACAAGCTCAGGCATCAGGGAGAGCTCAGCGTTGGGTTTTATACACAGCTTTTGAGGGGTGTCATCTGCTTCTTGGAAATTCCCAGGGTCCTGATCAACTCTGCTCTCATAACATGTTCCCCTAACAATTCATATCTTATCTGTCCACGTCAGAAAGTCACCGGGACATTAATCACCTCCCCAAATGACCAGCTCCCCTAAACAACCCACCTGCAAAGTTCTGCACCTGTAAGGTTTTGATTAGACCCAGTCCCCATAACCTGACCAGCCAGTCCAAAATGGCCTAACTGGGTGGGGCCTGTAGCTCAGTGGATAGATAGGGTGCCGGCCACATACACTGAGGCCAGTGGATTTGAACCCGGCCCGGGCCAGCTAAACAACAATGACAACTGCAAAAAAAATTAATAATAATAAATAAAATAGCTGAGCCTTGTGGTGGGCACCTATGGTCCCAGCTGCTAGGGAGGCTAAGGCAAGTGAATCGGTTTAGCCCAAGAGTTTGAGGTTGCTGTGAGCTGTGACGCCACAGCACTCTACCAAGGGTGACATGGTGAGACTCTGTCTCAGAAAATAAATAAATAAATAAATAAATAAAATAAAAAGAAAAAAACCCCAAAGAACAAAAATGGCCTAATTGCATCCAATATCCCTCCTGCTCATGTCTAACTACCTACCTAACAAAACCGAAAACATCTCTATTTTGATCACCTGATCTGGAAAAAGGGTCTTTGCAGATGTGATGAAGTAAAGACCTCTTGAGCTGAAGAGATAATATTGGATTATCTAGGCAATCCCCAGGTGCCATCACAAGTGAGAAACAAGAGAGGTAGGAAATTCAGCACTTGCATGGAGAAGGCCGTGTGCGGACAGAGGGCAGAGATTGGGGTGTGACATGACCACCAGTCAAGGCACGCTGGCAGTGAAAAAACAAATATACATTGTTTTAAGCTACCCAGTTTGTGATAATTTGTTATAATAGCCATTAAGGAACAAAGACACCAGTGTATAAAATATTTGTGCAAAACGTGTTTAAATATAAAATAACAATGATGGATCAGTGTTAGGATACACTTCTGTGTAATTTGTTCTTGCTCATGGAATAAGCATTTCTAGTATGTTTTCTTTTTCATAATGTCAAATCTTTTTTCTTTTTCATTTGTTTTAAATTGACAGATAATTATGTATATTATGGGGTACAATGAGATGTTTTGATCTATGTATGCATTAAAAATGATTCAGTCAAGCTAATTAATGTATCTATCACCTTGGCAACTTGTTTTTATGGTAAGAACATTAAACATTTATTCTCTTAGCAAATTTTGAAATCTGTAATACATTATTATTAAATGTTGTCATGCAGTGCAACAGATCCCTAGAACTTACCCCTCTAGTGTAACTGAAATGTTATACCCTTTGGTTACCATCTTCCCTTTCCCCAGGTCCCCCTCCCTGCCAGCCCCTAGTAACCACCTCTCTGCTCTCTGTTTCTCTGAGATTGACTGTCCTGGATTCCGTTATAGGTGAGGTCATATAGTGTTTGTGTTTCTGGCCTGACTTTTTTCCCTTAACAAAATGACCTTCAGTCCTATCCACGTTGTCACAAATGACAGGATTTCCTTCTTTTATAAGGCTGTATAGCATTCCATTGTATATATGTACTACATTCGCTTTATCTATTCATCTGTTGATGGACACCAAAATTGCTTTTATGTCCTGACTACTGTGAATAATGCTGAAATACACATGGGAGTGCAGACATCTGTTCAATATACTGATTTCAATTATACTCCAGAAAAAATAATGTGTATATATACAGTAGACCTTCTGTAAGTTGACCACTAAAGGACTGTAACAAAGTGGTCCGCATGCAGAGGTGGTCAACATAAGGAAGTAGGGCTACCGTGCTGATGCGTACATGTGGTGCATGTCTGGTCTAAGGAAATTAGGTCAATTGAAGGAGGTGGTCAATGTAGAGAAGTGATCAGCCATGGAGGGTCTACTGTATATTACTTTCTTGAAGTTTGTATTCTTAGACAACAAATATATATAGTGTATAATATATTAATATATATTATTTTCCTTAATGGTCTAAGGAGTTTGTATTCTGCCCAATTATGAGGATGTTTTTATGCACAAATATTTTAATTGTTTTCATTCATCGTAGGATCTCACAATATGGAAATGTTGGTTATTTTTTCAAAATACGGATCAAAACTGTTTTCACATAGTAAATGAGAAAATATCATGAATGTTATATCAATCAGGTTGATAAAAATATCTCCGATTGTA
>CAUYRH010135423.1:0-18179 GCA_963574655.1 Perodicticus potto | reverse complement strand
GAAATAAAAATAAAATGAGCTTGGCTCAGCGCCTGTGGCTTAACGGGCTAAGGCGCCAGCCACGTACACCTGAGCTGGCGGGTTCAAATCCAGCCCGGGCCCGCCAAACAACAATGACGGCTGCAACCAAAAAATGGCTGGGCGTTGTGGCGGGTGCCTGTAGTCCCAGCTACTTGGGAGGTGGAGGCAAGAGACTCGCTTGAGCCCGGGAATTGGAGGTTGCTATGAGCTGTGATGCCACTGCACTCTATTCAGGGTGACAGCTTGAGGCTCTGTCTCAAAACAACAACAACAACAAAAAAAATAAAATAAAATAAAATGAGCTTGTACATGTGCCACCTTTTGGTGGTCAGTTCTCATGGCTTTGGGTAAACATGAATTTTCTTGATGAAACCTACTAACTGGCAGATCATTCCAGTGTTAAGGAGCTAAGCAACTACAAGAAACCTCATTCTGCATGGAGAAAGAAACAGGGTTGCAGTGACCAATGTAAATGTCCAGTTTTATTTAGGTAGCAGAAATGTCACGGCCATTACAAATCATTGTGAGATAGTGATATTGTTAAATCTTGTCTTTGGACAAAGAACAGTTTAATTTGAAGGCAGTGTATCTGTTTGAATACAGTTGAGCTGACTTTGTATGTTCAGATTCCCAGTCATGTAGAATGTTGCATTCTATATGGTTCAAAACCAAGAGCCATTGGTAAATAACTGAAAGAAATATAGCTTGGTAAACTGAGCCTACTTATTCTAGGTACCAACATATTGATAAGAAAATGAATTGAGAATAGACTTTTACCCTTGCATCTTGAAAAAGGCTACTCTTTATTTGCTGTTGAGCTGTGGTCCAAGTCATGATCGATATGTAGGTAACATTATGACTCATTATTTGTTTTGACATGGGGGGGGGCTCTCAAATTGACAACTACTGTCACTACTTGAGATGCTCACATCTTATCAATTAAGAGTGTTAGTAGTTGTGGAGAAATTAAAGCTTATCAGGGAAGTTAGGCTGATCACAAGTCTTTATGGGCTCTGCTAAGAGTCTTGGAATTGTAGAGATCAAGGAACCATAGAAGGCTTCAGTAGACAATGGAATGATGTGGATTGACTCATTGCCCTATGTCTGTACAGAGAGAGTTTGAGGAGAATATTTGGAAATGGAACTGGTTGGTTGCAGAGGCATTTTCAAAGATTTCTTCTGTAGGAGATAAACTGAGAATCTGTTTTAAGTATGTGCCCAAGGAAACTGATTTACAGATAGCATTACATTAATTAAAAAGGGAATCTCAACAGTGAGAGAAAAGGTGCCAAGTATAGCTCAGGTTTCCAAACCAGGGGTAGCCAGGAAGATGCTCACAGGGTTAAATGAGAAAGCATTATGTAGGTGGAGGGTGGGGGAGAGGAAGGAGCATGCCAGGAGATAATTTTAATAGTCATGGGTATTTAGATCATAATTGGAGATAGGGGACGGCAGCTCAATCCAACTTGTAGGTGATGGGGGTGAGGAAACAGCAGAAAAGATGTGAAAGGAAAATGAAGGAGAGTCAGGTTGCAACAAAAACCCTTCTGCTTTAGATTGGCAATTACACTGTTTCTTTGTGGCAGTGAGAACTGTTTTTGTGGAAGAGTGGGGTGAATTCTGGATACCCTACATGTCTGGGGAACAGCAGCAGTTCTTCAAGTATGATCTCTGGACCAGCAGCATCAGTGTCACCTAGGAGTGATGTATGCTCACCTCTGCCTTAGATGATTGTTTTACACTTGAGCCAACATAATAAGGGGAACTGGAATCCAGGCCTCTTACTACCTCTGGGCCACTGTTCTGCTTCTAGTTGGCCACCCCTTTCTGTGTTTGCTCATGAAATGTTTTCCAAATGCCTGCTGTGTGCTATTTATTGGTATGTATTGGGAACAAAGATGAATAAGACCCAGAACAGTCAGGATGTGATCTGTACTACTTAACAACCCCGTGCCTCAGTTTCATCATTTAAAAATGTTTGTGTGATATTTCATAGGCTAGTGATAAAATGTGGAGGAGAATATGTATAGGAAACACGTATGTGTCCGTCCAACAGTCATTGGTGGAAAGCGTTGTTTGAGGGGGAAAACAGACATTAAAACTTTCTGGAGGGGCGGTGCCTGTAGCTCGTCGAGTAGGGCGCCACCCCCATATACCGAGGGTGGCGGGTTCAGACCCAGCCTCGGCCAAACTGCAAAAACAGACAAATAGCCAGGTGTTGTGGCGGGAGCCTGTAGTCCCAGCTACTTGGGAGGCTGAGGCAAGAGAATCGCCTAAGCCCAGGAGTTGGAGGTTGCTGTGAGCTGTGTGATGCCACGGCATTCTACCAAGGGCGATAAAGTGAGACTCTGTCTCTACAAAAAAAAAAAAAAAGAAACAACAACAAAAAACTTTCTGGAGACCCATTCCTGTAATGAAAGGGTACAGCCAGTCCCCAAGGTGGTAACACTGGGAATGGCTGGAAGGTACAAGAAAGGGTTAATACTGCATGGAACAACTTTAGCTATTTCTGGAAAAAATAAAGAAGATACCAATTTATGTTAAATCCAAGGTTAGAGTTCATTGGTGGACTTTTCCAATAGTTGCAAAATTTTCGTAAAATAGACAAAAATAAAGCTAATGGTTTATAACATATAACCATTGACCAACCAGTCCTCTGATAATGTATGTACACTTCTGCTTATTTCCTGGCACTGCCGAGCCACAAAGCCCAGCCAGATATGTATCTGGTATTGGTCAAGCACAGTGTCCTGGGACTCACTGGAGGAAAGCTAAATGTAAAACCTGTTCCAACCCCTGGCCATGGTTAACTGGCCCATGATCTTAACTGGCCATTGCAGGAAGAGGGTTGGCAATAGTCAAGGTGGTTTGGGCCAAACTGGTGGTACTTGGAGACTGGCTGGTGGTGGGCTGGCTTTTGTCCGGTTTTAATCCTGGAGGCTTTATTTTGTAGCAGATGCCTTAGGAAAGGATATGAGGGCATAGGAAAGCAGTATGTGTCTTGAAGATTTGTAGACTACTTTATACTTCATCTTCAGAATTTCATGCACATTCCCTGCCAAAGCTAAAGGCCAGCTAGCTGTTGGAGGCAGGATTGGGACTGCTGTCCAGGAGAGTTATATGATTGGGTATGTGCACCTTAAATCATTCTTGCCCAACATAGACTATCATTTTCCTTTTTCTAGTTCTTTTTTTTTTGAGACAGAGTTTCACTCTGTCTGCCTGGGTAGCGTTCCATGGCGTCCTAGCTCATAGCAATCTTGAACTTTTGGGCTTAAGTGATCCTTTTCCCTTAGCCTCCCAAGTGGCTGGGACTATAGGCACCCACCACAATGCCTGGCTACTTTTTCTATATTTAGTAGAGACAGGGTCTCACTCTTGCTCAGGCTGGTCTCAAATTCCTGAGCTCAAGCAGTCCACCCACCTTGGCCTCCCAGAGTGCGAGGATTACAGGCAGAACCACCACACCTGGCCCAATCCCTCATAATGTTTTTGCTAAATGGAATAGAATATCAAGTAAAATACACCATCAGTTGAAACTCTATCTGATTTAAGGCAAATGTATGCTCTAAAATAGTGCTGTCCAAGGACTTCCTGAGATGACAGAAGCATTCTGTAGGTGTGTGGGGTCCATGGGGGCAGGAAGGGAGTGGCTGCTGAGTACTGAAATGCGAACAGTGTGATTACAGCTGCCTGTGACTAGTGGCTACTACATTGGGCAGTGTAGATTTGAATATGGGATATGAGAGTTATTGTGGTGTTCTGACTAACAATAAGATGATTTTATAATTAAAAGGTACAAACGAGTTAGAATTCCTTTGGAAATATACTTGTTAGTATATCACATTTACAAAGTGACACTGTTGTGTAGTTGCACAGTGGCATTGTTGGTACTCAGTTGTGTTTCATTCTGATTTTTTTTTTTTAAAACACGTTTAAGAATTTATTTGTTATTTGATTTTGCTTTTCTTCCCATTTCCTCTACTGAAGGCAGAGTGACAATCCAGATTTCTGCTGGTTTCTTAGGGACAGTCCTTCTGTAGATCTTTGGTCTTTTTAGATTACTTCGAGAAAGCAAACTGTCAGATCCAGCACCGCAGGAGGGTTTAATGCCATGTTGCGTGGTCCAGGCTGCTCTGTTCCTGACTGCACCCTTTAGCTGTGAGTGTGTGGACGTCTTGCTGCCATGCTGCTGCCTTGACGACGGCGGATGTCTGACATGCTCGGACGCAAAAGAGCTGACTTGGCAGCTGCCCAGCAGATTTTTATAAAGGCTCAGTTGGTGGCCAGAGATTCAGGCTGTCAGAGTTGTGTTATGCAATAAATCGTTTTCAGCAGAAGTTCTTAATCCAATTTCAGCTGTAGCTTTTCTTTCTTTCTTTTTTTAAATAGGCAGTAATCAAAGATAAGTACACATTATTTAATGGGAGTTTGGAAGAAGTAAAACTCTCCTTGCATAAGCATTTTCAGGCCGTTTACTTTAACCCAGGAAACACGTCTGTCTGAGGAAATTGTACTGCTTCAAGTGCTTTTAATTTTAAACCATGGCAAGGAAACGTCATTGACAAGTTCATCAAGTTAGTGGTTTCTTTCTCTTAGGAGGTTTCCTGGCCACTTAAAGTATTTCTATGTGTGAATGTTGTCCCAGTTTTCACTTTGAAGTTTGAGTATCAACAGACCGTTGTATGGAATTAAACTTGATTAGAAGTACTACTATTAACTTTATTAAAAGAGAAGAAACAGTTTTATTCCAAGTTGAGGTGGTGGTACCTTTCTCGCGTTTTCTGTGAACCATCACCCACCACCCGCTGTAAAATCCTTGTTTATATTTGACCCATGCCAAGAATCAACATCACGAATAACCTTTTATTTTGTGCTTTGATCATTCTCCTCTCAAAGCACTGATGGACCAGGTTTGGCATATCAGATATTTAATAATTGAATGATTTAACTGCAGGTACATGGAAAACTTGTCTTAAACAAAGGTCATTCACGTAGAACAGCGGTTCTCAACCTGTGGGTCTTGCATATCAGATATTTACATTATGATTCATAACAGTGGCAAAATTAGTTATGAAGTAGCAACAAAAATAATTTTAGGGTTGGGGGTCACCACAACGTGAGGAACTGTATTAAAGGGTCGCAGCATTAGGAAGGTTGAGAACCACTGATCACTGATGTAGAGGTTTCCATTCATTATCCCTGGGAAGAGGAAATGATTACGTATTCTTTCCTAGAACATGGACCTTGTCTTTTAAATTTTTTCTTGTTTGATACTCAGCTTTGTGTTATTCAGCCTCACTATCCGTAGTCAGATGGTATGGCATTTCATGTTGGTCCAACTCGGGGAAGGGTTGTGTATTGGAATGAAGAATTGTTCTTCTTGACTGGGTGTGGTGTCTCATGCCTGTAATCCTAGCAGGTGAGGTCAGGAGTTCATGGCTAGCCTGAGCAAGAGGGAGACCCCATGTCTACTAAAAATAGAAAAACTAGCTGGTGTTGTGGTGGGTGCCTGTAGTCCCAACTACTCAGGAGGCTGTGGCAATAGTATCTCTTGAGCCTAAGAGTTTGAGGTTTACTATTGGCTATGACACCTCCTATGGTATTCTACCCAGGGCCATAGAGTGAAACTCTTTTGCCATTTAAAAAAAAAGTACTTTAAAAAAGTAGTTAATGGGCTCAGCGCCTGTGGCTCAACTGGCTAAGGCGCCAGCCACGTACACCTGAGCTGGCGGGTTCGAATCCAGCCCGGGCCTGCCAATCTACAATGACGGCTGCAACCAAAAAACGGCCGGGCGTTGTGGCGGGCGCCTGTAGTCCCAGTTGCTTGGGAGGCAGAGGCAGGAGACTCGCTTGAGCCCAGGAATTGGAGGTTGCTGTGAGCTGTAATGCCACAGCACTCTCTCCAGGGTGACAGCTTGAGGCTCTGTCTCAAAAAAAAAACAAACAAAAAAAGTAGTTAATGGGTAAAAGCCTCGTCCCTCCCCCTGGAGAGCTTTGGCAAGCTGGGTAAGAACAGGACATATGCAGTTGATGTTGTTGGTAACTTATCCAGTGGCTCCTGTAATCCAAATACTCAATGGTTTGTCTTAGCACTTTTTTAAGTTTTAATAATAAAGCTCCACGTGAGAAGATGGGCTTCATACCTGTTACTCTTGAGTACTCTCTTTTTGACAACTTCCATGCCCCCATCAACTTGAAGGCTGTTTTCCCATTTCAGCTTGTGTTTGTTTTAGTTAGTAGAGGTTGTGAAGAGCATTTGACTTGCTTGACTCCCTCCTTGTGGAAGCAGGAGTGCTTTTGTGGAATGCAGTGTTTTCTGTAGCTGTCTGTGCCTGGTTCCACCTTGCCCCTCTGTGTCCCTCTTCATGGGCAGAATGATATTAAAAACATTAGTAGGGGCTCGGCGCCTGTGGCTCAAGCGACTAAGGTGCCAGCCACATACACCTGAGCTAGTGGGTTCGAATTCAGCCCGGGCCCACCATACAACAGTGATGGCTGCAACCAAAAAATAGATGGGTGTTGTGGTGGGCGCCTGTAGTCCCAGCTACTTGGGAGGCAGAGGCAGGAGAATCGCTGGAGCCCGGGAGTTGGAGGTTGCTGTGAGCTGTGATGCCATGGCACTCTACCCAGGGTGACAGCTTGAGGCTCTGTCTCAAAAAAAACCAAAAAACATTAGGGTGTTATGAATTTCAATTTAAGCCATAGTGTGAATTGCACTTGTAGTCCTTGTATATTTGTTATAATATTTATTATATTGGTTTTAGTTTAGTTTGGCAATGTGTGTAAGAGAGGATCTCTGCTCTGGCTTAGTGGTTGGCCCCTAACCCAGTTTCCAACAACTCTCACACCATCATTTCCACCCGTTGTCTGGGTTCAGTAATAAATGATTTGACCCCTCTGCCTGTGATGCAGGAGTCTCTTATGCAGTTTGCCTGCAAGTGTTAGGAAATTAACGATCTTCACTTTTTTTTTTTCATTTTTAAATAGTTGTGATTGTTAGAAAATGGTTTTCTAACTGATGAGGAATGAGAAAACCTGAGCCATTTCATCCTTATTTTTTCCTCTCCTAAATTGAAGTGGCCTGAATTAGAAACCTTGATAAAAAACAAGCATCAACAAATTGCACAAGGCTATGTGGCAAGTCTTTTATATCACACAAGGAAACTGTACAGGCTAGTAACAGAAAGCCCCACCCCCCTTCACTAAGAAGTAATGCTGTTCACTTTCTTTTTTGTTTTTTGCCCCCTCCCACTGTGATTTCATTTTTTAACATCTTTTACATTGAGCCTCTACAGACTACTAATTTTTTATTTAGCTTTCATTTAGGGGTCAATGTGCATTGCACATTTAATGTGTTCTTGCTACTAACAAATTTTTCTGAGCTTTCAAATTTCACTTCCTAAACCAGCTTCCTGAACTAGCATCTGCTGTAGACTGATGACTACCTGTTCCAGCTCCCATTTCTGGCTAGCTACATCACCTTTGGGCAAAACACACCAAAACTCACCTCTAACAAATAACTTAAAGAATTTGCGACTACTCCCTTTCCCATACGTGTTAAACTAAAGAGAGAAAATAGTGACAGGGAGCTTATATAGTGGGGAGGCTGCCCAGAGAAATCATGGTTTGTAAATAACACCCTGCCTAATGAGCAGCACCCAGAAGCCATTAGCTATCACTGCAAGTCCAAGGATACCATTCCCCTAGTGTTACTATCCATGGGTGACTTCTGTCTAGCTCCTATTCTGTAAGCTTTATTCACCATTTTTTTTTTTAATTGCACTAAGGTATGTGAATCCTCTACAGAGATTTTGATATTCACTGTGTTGAATGTTTGGTGTCACTGGAGAGTAGCAGCCCGTATAGGCTCTAACTGGGCCCATCTTGAGACAAATCATATGAACTCTTGGTTTAGTTAAAAAAAAGTATTATCAAAACAATAATCCAGCTTTTAAAACCATGGATCATGCACGTGTTTCATTCTCTCAAAGCAATTCTTTAACCTGGTGTGAATATAACTTGGTTAATATTGTTATGCACGCATGGCTTTTTGCAGTGGTCTGTACAGAGGTTTCTATTTTTTGTGTTTGCTATTTTTTTTTTTGTTTTTGTTTTTGAGAGCAAAAGGGGCAGAGGGTACACATCACAGAAATGAAAGTGTGCAATCGAAAGTTGTACATTTTGTTGGTTGGATTGAGTCCTTCCTTTGGTTCCTTTTTTACTGTGATAAAGTACATTTACTTTTCCCTTCCCATTCCCCCAAAGAAACAAACAAAATCGCTGTGGAGGATTTTGCTAACTGCAGGCTTAATGAGATCTCACAGTGTAATGGGACTGCTAAATTTTAAATTTATGCATGGAAATAGAATTGATATTCCTGTATATGTTGATCCCATTCTGAAAGATTATTCACAGGTTTTAATGGGTGTTTAATGCTGAGTGTTGTATTTTAAGGGAAAATTAACCCCAAGTTGGGTAACCAGAAGAGAAGGTTTGAGAGATGGTGTTACATAAGGAATGATTGAAGGAACTGGCATTACTTAGTGCCATACCCTTTTTATTATTTTCACCTATGTGCTTTGATCACTGAAGAGAAGGCAAAGGGAAGATTTCTCAGGGTTTATTTATATAGACCTTCAAATTCTGACATTAATATTGGCCACAGTAAATAGATGGATGTTGAAAGCTTTCACCTTGGGGTTTATTCTTTTTCCGTGCCTGTACTCTGATGGAAATTGGGAAGCAACATGAAATAAGCTCAGGGTGGGTACCGGTGTGCCAGCTGTGCTGCTGAAACCTGACTTGCATGGAGTCACTTGGGGGTTTTGGTAAGGTGTATATTCTGAGCCAGTAGGTCTGGATGGGGCCTAGGAGCCTGTGTTTCTAACAGGATGCCTTGTGCTTAAGGTGTAGGTGGTCCATGTTTAATCTCTAACCTGGACTGTGAACTTTGGAGAAATGTGAAATCATGCCCCTCGCTAAAAAGTGTGTAGTGTCTTCATGGGCTTACTTTCTTTTTCTTTTCTTCTTTTTCTTTTTTTGGAGACAGAGTCTCACTCTGTTGCCCTGGGCCAGAGTGCCCAGTGTCAGCCTAGCTCACAGCAACTGTAAACTCCTGGGTAGAAGTGATCCTCCTACCTCAGCCTCCTGAGTAGCTGGGACTACAGGTGCTTGCCACAGTGCCCAGCTAGTTTTTCTGGTTTTAGTAGGGATGTATCTTGCTCTTGCTCAGGCTGGGTCTTGAACTCCTAAGCTAAAGGGACCCTCTTGCCTCAGCCTTCTAGAGTGCTAGGATTACAGGCGTGAGGCTCCCTGCCTGGAATGGGCATACTTTCTCTGCTCCTTAATCTTATGAGTCTTTTATAGGACTTAGAGGAGTGAGGGCTTATATGGTCTTCTCTTTACTTTTAGTACAGTGGTTCTCAACCTGTGGGTCGCGACCCACAGGAACTGTATTAAAGGGTCATGGCATTAGGAAGGTTGAGAACCACTGTTTTAGTAGAAAGTCTTGTGACCGTATTATACAGGGTTCTCTGCCAGTTGCTATTTTTGATAAACTCCAGTTATTTCAAAGGATGCCAAACGTCTCAAAAGCTAAAAGAAAACCCTGTCTTTTCCTTGTGAAGAATTTATTACTAGATTTTCTATGTTATGTTGATCAGTAAACCCAAGTGGACAGGGAGCCTGGTGTTGTGGCCATTCAGGAGCAGGCCATGAAATGCTCTTTATCTTCTCTGAGTTCTGTACTGTCAAATCCTTCCTGTCTCGGAGCCCAGCCATGTCACCTCCAGTGGCATAGAAAGGGTATAATTTGCATTCTCAACACCAAGGCATGAATGGCATATATTTAGATTATTTGAGCATAGTGATTTAGGAATGGATAGCTGGATATAGAAGGTGAAGTGAGAGTATAATGAGGGAGACAAAGGAGAAGGACCCTCAACAGGTCTGGCAAGAGAAGCCCCAGAGGGAAGAGCAAGTGTGGGATGTTGTAAATGCAAAAGAATTGGGTAATATGTAGCAGAAGGGAACATGGCAAAAGCACTGGATACGAGCCCCACCGAGGAACACAGATATGTCATATGTCTAGGTGGGCATTCTGGGCTTGTTTGCCGGGAACCGAGGAAGGGGTGGTGGCAGCGCTGTTTAGCAGGTGCATCTCAGTAGGATGGCTGGTTTACTGCTGAGAGTGAGAGGTGTAGCCTTTTTGGACTAATCACTGTGGGTCGTGTTTTATGGGGGAGTAATAGTGATTTCTAGCTCTTCACTCAAAATATACTGGATGTTGGTCACGGTTAGACACTGGCAGGGCTATGTGGAATAAGTGGGACTGAGCCTTGTAGAGTTTTTAATTGATTCCAGAAATATTTACTGTACTCTTATCATATCAGGCTTGTTTTAGGAGCCTGGAATGCAGTGGTGAACAAGAGAAATGGTTTTCTGACCTTACAGTTGAGTAGCTAATTAAATAAAACAGCTGTTGAAAAAGAAAATAAGAAGGAAGCCCTGTCTTTAATATATGTATTTCGAGTTGGCTTGGCCTCTGGTGATCTGTGCTGTTTTCTAGATCTGTACTGGAGTGATTCTGAACAAGGATACATCTACAGCAGAGTAAATGTAAAGTTAAGGTTTTCAGGCCTCAGTTCACATGACTCAGAGGTTCTTTCTTGCTTTCTGTTCCCCAGCATAGCCTGGAGGTTGAGTCAGGCCCATCTCTGCTGCCTGTGTCTGTTAGGTCGGAGTGTCAGGTTGGAGTGCCTGTGCAACCTGGAAGGGCGGCGTAATTGGAATATTGTGGATTATTGTTTACCGATGGGGTTTTTGGCAACAGCACAGAGCCTACTTGTTATCTACTACTAGGTTTGTGTCTTGAATTGGCATTGAAGGAGGCACCAAGTCTAGACCAGCATTGTAGGTTACAGAAACAAGCACTTGTGTGTTTAAAGTTTGAGTTTTAATGTTTAGCATTCAAAACCCCTTAATCTCTGTCTCCTGTATTTAAAGCACTTTATAGGTGTAATGAAGCTGCTTGTGTCAGTAACTGAATCTTAAATGCTCTTCCTTTGCAGGAGTTTTCATCTCACATGGTTTATGTCCTAATTAGACATTAGTTGTAGGGGTGTAATTCTCTCATGTGGAGCACACAGTCAGGGCGAAGGCTCCAGGGAGGCAGTAAATCGTCGCTGGAGTTGTACATTGAAAACTATTTGGGGGCTTTGTAATTTATAAACTGTGTACATGTAGGAAATTACAATCTCATATCTTTGATTGTTGTGTGGATGCAAAGGCTGAGAGCAGGAACCTGGTGGTGGTGAAGAGAAAACTCTTGACAGCCTCTGTGAATGGAGTGCGGCTGCTGAAACAGTGCATTTCTGCCCAGGAAGCATTGAGCTCTCCTGCGGTTAACACTATCCTTCAGTCACGGCTAACATGCCGGCACAGCTTTCGTGCACAAGGAAGTTGTTCTAAAAATTTAGCCATGTCATTCCTTTCATGTGTAGTCACACAATCTGCATTTTACTTGGGTTGGGTATTTGGGTTTCTTACGTGGGTTCTGGTCGGAGTGCTGTGTTTCTCTGTTTTTTTAATCAGGTAATGGGGAGGTCTCTAGTGACTGGTGCCTAGTGACAGTTTTGAAATTATTTGTGTTTTTTTGTTGGGTTGAGGTAAAGTTTGCTGCCTTCTTTTATCCTTCATGTCTAGATCCAAAGGCTCATTTTGGTCTGCGGATGTCTTGGCAGGAGAGTGGCCAGGAATACAGTGTGTACGTGTTGTGCCCAGCAAACAGAAACCCCAGTGTGGAGACCCTGTCGGATGCTCAGGGGAAGGTAGAAATCCTAGCTCTCTAACTTCATCGGGCCTTTCTCCTTCATTGTGGAAGATGGAGAATTGCTCTCATTCTAGGAAATCCTCAGAGCCCAACGAAACCGCAGCTTGAGGTATTTAGAGCTTAGAATCTCTATGTGGTTGGACTTCTAAGATGTAGTTTAAATTTATGCAGAGTTTAAGAATGTAATCCAGCCCTGTCATTGAGTCCCATGGAGGTTTTACACTATCCGTTTTATTGGCAGAGAAGAAAAACCAAACCTTTTTGTGCGAACTGTAAAATAGCTCAAACTGACTATGTATTAGTTCTCCGTGGTGTTGCCTGTTTGCTTGAACAAAAGGAACCCTAATGTCCAAAGTTCTGCTTTCATCCAGGATATTAATGCTTTTGTTATTCTTTAAAGGCCCAAAATATGTGCATTCAAATAGATCCATCTCTAAATTGACCTTCATTATAAAAGTAGGTGTGCCAATAGCAGTGTGCAGATAGCCTCCGAAGAGAACTTCTGAGTCATGTGAACCAGGCCTGAAAGCTGTAACAGCTCCCTTGCTGGCTCCTCCCATTGACCTACGTTTAGTGACTGGTGCCAACCATTTCCATTTTTCTAGCTCTTGCTCTGTTAGAGGTCCCTGCTCAATTTCTTCGTCATTGTCTGTGCTTTTAAAAGTCTTAATGTTATCTCTTTACTATTGGAGGTGCTGGTGGGCTATTTGTTGACCTAACCTCTATGCCCCCTTCACCAGGCTTTCATTTTGTTAATTCTCTGCTAAAGAACTTTCATTGGTCTGAAGGAACAGACCTAAAGGCTGCAACACATCTAAAAGAGACCTTCAAGGTCTGTTATTAATGTGTATATGTAAGGAAAAGATTGCAGTTGTCACCTGTACTCCACCAAGATCAACTATCCCCTTTGGAGTGATCTCTCCTTTTTCATCTATGAGTCCGATGCTGATCAAAGTCCATTTTTTTTCTGCTTGAAGTGTAAATTCCTTGAAGTCAGCACTTATATTTGCTATATCTTCTCAACTCCCAACTTGGACAACGAAATTTACAAAAGAGCGCAGTACATGTTACAGTGCATATGTACTTAGCCATTGCTCACTTTATAAAACTCTAGTAAAACCGTTTATTGCACCTATGATTGTGGGCATAATGGCTCCTTGTTCTGAATTGTCAGGAATATAAGACTGCACTATTACTAGTTAATGAATGTATTGGGTGCGTGGAGTGTTAAGGAAGTGAAACAGTTGTGTATTTCTCCCAGCCGTTGCTTGAGGTCTGTCCAGAAGGGCCAGGATTGTCCCTTTATCTTGTGATACCATTCTCATTTCCAGAAGTGGGTCTTGGTCACACAATATTTGTTTGCAAATTTTAAAAAGAGTTTATTCTTATGTTTCTGCAGGATGACAGTGATGGGATTCCATGGTCAGAAGAAAGGGTGGTCCGTAAAGTCCTTTATTTGTCTCTGAAGGAGTTCAAGAATTCCCAGAAGAGGCAACATGGGGAAGGCATTGCTGGGAGCCTGAAAACAGTGAATGGTGAGTTGATTCTCGTTGGACTGTCTTGTTGGAATATACAGTATCTTTGAGCACAGCCTCGTTTCTAAGTTGGATGTTGTTTGACAGCTTGTATTTCTTGGTCTGTGCATCTAATGGCAGTCTGTAAACTATGTGAGTACGTACTCTGGGCATTCTGTTTGGTTTGTAGATTTATTATTATATGTCTTTATGTACTGCATAATATGATGGACAAAATGCCTTCGTCTGTTCCCTAGATCCTGATTTGAATGTGGAGTTTGTCTTACTGGTTTTTCTATGGGTATCTGTCTTTGCACCCAGGTATGTGAGTAGAACCCATTGATGATCTTGGTGAGATGTGGAGTCTTTAGTTTTTGTCTCCTGTTTGTATAGGAAATAGCTTAAATCCATGTGCCTACTATCCTTCCTGCTCTCTGGCTCAACCACCTTTTAAGTATCTACTTCCTTCCTTCCTTCCATGAGGCGGGGCAGGTTGCTACAGAGTATACAGGGGCTTAGCATTCCTCTGCCTCCAGAAGCATGCTTTTTCCTGGATAGTTATCAGTTTCCTTGAAGCCTGGAAGGAAACTTAAACTCCTATCTTAGTTTGTTCTGATGTCACTTTTTTTTTTTGAGACAGAGCCTCAAGCTGTCACCCTGGATAGAGTGCTTTGGCATCACAGCTCACAGCAATCCCCAATTCCTGGGCTCAAGCGAGTCTCTTGCCTCCGCCTCCCAAGTAGCTGGGACTATAGGCGCCCGGCCATTTTTTTGGTTGCAGCCGTCATTGTTGTTTGGCAGGTCCGGGCTGGATTCGAACCCGCCAGCTCAGGTGTATGTGGCTAGCGCCTTAGCCCGTTGAGCCACAGGCGCCGAGCCTGGTGTCACTTTTTAACGGGGTCAGTACAATTCAGATGAAGTCAACCCTAAAAAACTGTTTGAGGAAAAACATTTGGTTGAAGTCTGCTATTTCATTTCAGGGGAAGCAGCTGGGATGGCTTTCCACAATCTCTCATGCACTTATTCATCTTCAGGGTCACAGTGAAATGTGAATGAATTGACATGTTTTAGTTAATACTTGCTTAGGGCAAGAAAATGAGAAAGAGGTAATTCTGTTCATTTTTAAGAGCTTTTTTGGATCTGGTCACAGGGGTCATCACATATGCTGTACTTGATCTTTGCTGGGGTGCAAAAGGACAGGTTCACTGTGACCCGCTTAGTTGTCAGGTGAGTTGTCTGGTGGCTTTTTGTTCCATTTGTGCTTACAGGCAGGACCATGTTGCTGTTCCATAGGGCTGTGGACGAGTTTTCTGAGATGACCTCTCTGAACTCCGCTGTTCATCTGAATTGTGCCCTTTTCTTCCACTATTGCGTGACATGAAGCAAGTGGCTCACCCCACCTCCCTGGGCTTTCTTCTGGGTGACTTGGCTTTGGAGGTCAACCATTAAGGCCTTAGTGGCTCAGTCATGTGTGTGTTCTCCAACAAATCTGAGCCAACATGTATGGGAAAGACCCCTTTTGAGTCTTACATTTGCAGAAAACAAAGTAACCTGTGGAATCTATTGCCATCGCATAGAGTTTGGGCCCCAGTATGCTGTTTTCCTGAAGAGTATCCTGCCTTTTTTTGTGGTTATCCAGCAGATAGGGACCTTATCCATTCATTACTTACAATACTGTAAACTCTAAACCCTGTGTCTATGTAGAGTATCGTTGCCCTGATAGTTCTTGTTTATTGCCAGTGCCTCACCTTGCATCAAGTGTTTTGTTTGATTAAGTTTGTGTGTGTGTGTGGGTGGTGATGAGGGGAGAATGCCCCTGAATCCTACAGTAATTACTATTGCAATAGCAGTTTCAGTTTTGGCCTTTACAATTGCAGTGCTCAGAGTGCTATTTAGGAGGAGTAATGTCTTAGTGTTTGAATTGCTGACAGTGAAGGGGGAAAACAGCCTGTCTTCTCTTAACTGGCAAACAGCAGCTTTTAAGAGAAGAAGTCTGCCAGTTGTATAGGATTTAGTGAAGGTAGAATTTCAGTAACTGAAGGAGACAGTGCCACCAGCCAGTTGGCTTTTGAGTTTTGCATTGTTGAGAGCTCAGAAGAAATGCTATGAAAAGTTGGTAAAGGCATCAGCGTTGGAATGAAGACTTTATTTGTATGAAAAGCAAACTGCCACAGCGAAACTCTAACTTTTTATGAAGGTGGTGCCAAAATTATTTAAATATTTACCTGTCTTTAAAGAATTCTGGGGATACCAGACTTCCCTCTTGATGGTGAAATTCTGTGAATGTGGTGGCATTTTCTGGTTTGTGTTGGTGTTTGTGCAGGCATTGTTCCAAGTCTACCTTGTTATTCCGTAGATTGAATTTCTATACCAGTTCTGAGTAAACACGTCCCCATGTTTCAGAAATTGAGCGTGTTTGCAGAATCATTATCTTGATGGCAGCTAACATGTTAAACCAAAGTGCTTTCTTGTTTTGAGGGATGAGGTGGGATACTAGAAAGTAGGAAAGTAGAACCATGAGGATGAATAACTCCTTTTTCAAGTAGGTGCACTTGTCCTGAAATCTGTGAGATCCAGAGAAACCTGGAACAGCAGGGATCATGGCTGTAAGTCTAGTGAGGTGGAGAATAGGAGTGTGTGTGAGCTGCACGCCCCCGGCTGTGTGTTCGTATGTGTGAGTGCATGTGTGGGTCACTGGAGTTTCAGTGGATGCTTTGTAGTCTGTCATCACTTGTATCCTATCTCTTAGAAAGACCTTGACCTAAAGGTCAAATAAAGCCAGAGGTTAGATTAGTAGGGGAAAGGGGTAGGGGTGAGGAATGAACTGTAGTGATTTTAATTCATACAAAGTATGTTTTTCTTTTCTTAGGATCAGTCTCTAAGCCCCTCTAGCTTCCTTTTCAAA
The DNA here is from genome assembly GCA_963574655.1 of Perodicticus potto. Taxonomy (NCBI): domain Eukaryota; kingdom Metazoa; phylum Chordata; class Mammalia; order Primates; family Lorisidae; genus Perodicticus; species Perodicticus potto. The sequence continues at coordinate 1,906 of CAUYRH010135423.1, read as the reverse complement.
AGTAATTGTCACAGAAATTTGTCCAGTGGTAGACTTTAAAGACTGTCCACTATGGAGTCATTTATTTTCATAAAAAGCCACTTATTATTTTATAGTGGCAGAATTGGAATTAGACTTGAAGTCCTGTAACTTTAAATCTAGTACTTACTTTGCAAAACAGAATGCAGGAAAATTATACCAAATCTTTGCAACAATAGTATTGAAAGGAACAGTGTTTCATTTTGGTTTTCCATGTCAGTTTTTAAACAAAGATAGTACAGATTTCTGCATTATTAGTTCTGCTAGACTTTCCTGGGAAAATTTGTTTTTACGGTAATTCTTAGCGTTAACAATAGAATGGGCTTGACATAATTTTTATCTAATTTGAGAACAAATTGACATCACTTCTGGTAAATTGTTGCCACGCTTTCATGATGAGCAGGCAGCCCTTTGCCCTTACAGTTTGTGAGGGGGTCGTTATTTGGGGTCTGTTAACAGTGTGTAGACACCACAGCTTGTATCTGGCTCCAGTCACCCAGTTTTGCAGGTCTACGAGTAGTAATAAGTTGGCAGGCAAGACATGAGATAGGAGAGAGACCTTACTTTTTATGTCATAAAATCCATGTTTGCCATCATTCTTGCGTTTGTGGTTCTAAAATGACAAGGAATGAATTTTTTTTTTTTTTCTCTTCTAGAGGTGGCACATGTGAGTCTTGAAACAGCCTCATGTGTTGTCTGTATAGGAATTAAAGCCATCATTACAGCTTTTGGTTGTACCTGGGCTTAAGGGTGAGGTGGTGCTAAGATTTGCTGATAGCGAGCTTTCTATCTGCTTTCTGCTGTGGATAATGCTACTTTTCTTGGCTGTAATATATTGACAAAAAGCTTTGGAAGGGATTGGCAGAGGCAGAGACCTTGGCCACTCTTTGAGGACCCCTGGCCTGCTGGGTCTGAAATTAGGGACATTTAAATACTAACATGCTACACAAATAATGAGTACACATAATTACATAGTAAGAGAGGGGAGCTATTAGCTGTATTTGAATTTCATTTGCTTCCTATAAATGTCATCTTGGATCAGTAAACCCTTTGGCCAGCAAAACCCTCTTGAATAGATGTAAGGGAACCTGCATCTATTTATTTCCTTTGCATCTTACTCTGGGTAGTACTTGCCTAGCCAGCTTATATCGAGTTCTTGCTATTTCCTAGTTTGTGTTCTAGTACTTCAGCTGTATTTTACTTAATCTTTAGCACACACAATTTTATAGATGAGGAAACTGTATACTAAGAGTGGATTAGCAATTTACTTACCTAGCTATTAAGTAGCAGAGCCAGGATATAAACTCAGGCTATCTAGATTAGAGCTCCAGAATGCTATTAGCTGCCACTTACATAAAAGGGAGTAGTTTTGGATCCCTCCATAAAGCTATAATTCAAAAAAAAAAAAATTGGGGCGGCACCTGTGGTTCATCGAGTAGGGCACCGGCCCCATATACCGAAGGTGGCGGGTTCAAACCTGGCCTCGGCAGAACTGCAAAACAGAAAAATAGCAGGGCATTGTGGCGGGCGCCTGTAGTCCCAGCTACTCAGGAGGCTGAGGCAAGAGAATCGCCTAAGCCCGGGAGTTGCAGGTTGCTGTGAGCTGTGTGATGCCACGTCACTCTACCAAGGGCGATAAAGTGAGACTCTTGTCTCTACAAAAAAAAAAAAAAAAAAAAAAAGAAAGAAAAATTTGTAGGAACACCATTTTTTGTTTTTTTTAAAGCAACAGTTTTTTTTTTTTTTGGGGGGGGGAAGGAAATAAGTGAAATTTTGCATTGGAAAAGAAACCTTGGAAGGGGTGGCATTTGTTCATGGGAGCGTATTTCTGAGCTTTAGTATGGCTTGTAATTGAATTGATAGTGAAAGGATATCAAAAAATTACAGT
>CAUYRH010135418.1:0-10306 GCA_963574655.1 Perodicticus potto | reverse complement strand
CTACAGGCGCCCGCCACAACGCCTGGCCATTTTTTGGTTGCAGCCGTCATTGTTGTTTGGCGGGCCCAGGCTGGATTCGAACCTGCCAGCTCAGGTGTACGTGGCTGGCGCCTTAGCCCGTTGAGCCACAGGCACCGAGCCTAACCAAACTGTTAATGTTGGTTTCCTCTGAGAACTAGAATTGGGGTGGGAAAGAAAAGATGTATACTCATCTGTTATAACAAATACTTCTGTACTGCTTCTGTCATTTAAAAAGAGAATGGGTTGAACTTCTGGCCCGAAATAAGTCCTAGTGAACTTGGGTAAATAACTTTCACAGCATCGTCAACAGACCGCCTTCGGCTGGAAGGTAAAGGGTCTCGTTTTAGATCTACTTTCATTTTTTGCTTTTAAAATAGAAAGTGCAGAGATGTACTTTCCTTCCTAGCTGCAGGAGGGACGCGGCCGAAGCCTGTCGCGCCGCTCCTGGCCTTGAGCCGGACGGGGGTGGAACTGCGGTGGGACGTCCCCCAGGGCCAGCCTAGCAGGGAGCACGCCTCGGCCCGGCGTCCGGGAGCCCGGAGGATGCTATGGGGCCCGAGTGGGAATGGAAGGCGATTCTGGGCCCCCGGGGATCAGTGTCGCTCGGAGGAGGGAGAAGATGCGACCTGCCGCGCATCCCTGGGTAGCTCCAGGCGGCCACCCCTCTAGGAAGCAGGAGATCCTCGGGACCCCCACTCCAGGCGCGAGAGGATGCTGCGGGGAACCGAGGGCACCGGTCAGAGTTCAGAGCCACCGACCCCCATCTCAAGCCCCCCTTTACCTCCGTCCCCTACCTCGGCCCCAGGCTCGGGGGTCAGGAAGAGCGCAAGGTCGTGCGCCCCGCTGCGCACCGGATCCGGTCGGTCGGTGTCCACAAGCAGCATCTCGAAGGCGGCGGGGTCCGGCTGGCGGAGGTGGCCCGGGATCCGGTCGCCGCGCCCTGGCCTCGGAGTCCCGCCCCCGGCCCGCTGCATGCCCGGCTGCCCGCCTGGCGGAGGCGGGGCAGGTGCGCACCCGGCGGCCGCGCGGGGCTCCGGGAGCGCCGGCCGAGCGGGCAGCGCCACCCAGTGGCGAGCGGCGTGCGCTGCGCCCGCCCCGCACCACCTGGTCAGCCCGCGGAGTGCAGACTCGCTGGCAGATTGCGGTCACGCGGGGCTCTTTGAAAACTTCCAAAGCCGGGAACACACACAGTCTCTGGAGTGGGACCTACGCATCAGGAGCTTTTGAAGCTTTCCAGGTGGTTCCAATCAAATGTGAGAACCATCAAATTTGAGAACCACCGGTGTGAGCCATCTCGTTCTATCAGAATCCAGAGTGAGCGCTGGTTCCCAGAACTGGCTGCAGAATGGAATCCCCCGGGGAGCTTCCAAAAGCCCAGAAACCAGGCCTCACACTAGGCCGATTAAATCAGAACCCTGTGGGGGTGGGGCCTGACCTTCGGTAGTTTTTAAAGCTCCCGGGGTGATTTCAAAGGGCGTCCTGCGTAGAGAGCCGCTATCCTAGGGCTTTGTACTTAGAGCCGCAGCCGCGCCCCCCAGCCTCTTCCTACTTAAGCATCTGTTTTACTCCAGGCCGAGCGTCTTGAAAGTTAGGAAAGCAGGGGTGCGATGGTTCTTTTTCTCCTAAGGTTGGCTTTTAAAATAAACTCCCTCAGGAATTTCCTAAGTGCACTAGATTTGACAAGCCCCGCCACGCCCTTGGAGACTTGTCTGGACCCTTGAGAGGGCTGAAGAGGGGGCCAAAGAGCGTTCCCCCAGCAGTGCTAATGGACAAAGTACTATTAATAAAAGATAAATAGGTATAGGGAAGTCTAGAGTTTTTATTTTTTATTTTTTTGACTATTCTTTAAATGTTAAATTTGTCTTTAAAAAGTGGGCTGGTTTGGGGGTTGAAATAAATATCCAAGATGCTCCATCCTCCTCCTTCCTGTTAAATTTGAAGCCCCTAAGTAGGGGCCTCAACGCATACTTGATTTGCCTTTGGGGTAATTCATCAGCATACAATTCCCACTTCCAAATCTACCCACTGCTAATTTCTCCGTATCCAACTATTCAGGTCTTCAGAGCAAAGTCATTTTCTGGGAAATTCTTGGCAAAGACTTGGGCCTCAGGTGCTTAGCAAAGGGGTTTTATAGGAATCCCACGCTTGGTCATTCGTCATTGTCATGCTTTTCCGGATGCTCCGAGCCTTCCACGCGTCACAAACACACCTAACAGCCAACCTTAGACACTCACCCCTTGCCCGCTGGCTGGGGACCTCCCCGGGGAAGCCAAGAACCGGCCTCAGATCGCCCAAATAGACCTGCGTACCAGAAACTTCCCCTGATGGATGAATCTGAAAAAACAATGCTAAGGAGAAGAGATGAGTTGCAGAAGGCTGAGCAGGGCACTGTGCCATTAACACACAGTTTTTAAAACATGCAAAACCACACTCTATATTGTTTATGGATACAGACAGATGGAGCCAAAGTGCAAATCTGCACGGGAGCGATGCCCCCCGCATTCCGGAACGTGGTTACTGGGGAGGGGGGCAGCCTGGGGGGTGGAGTAGAAGGGTTTCAGCGACATTTGTTGATGATTTATTTCTTCAGCTGACGCTCGTTACAATATTTACATTTTTTGAATGCTGAAAATGACTCATTTTTTTTTAAAGCCTGGGATATTAACTATAAGTGCTGATCGCCCAAATCCTCTTCGAGGGGAGGGGGTCGAGAAAGAGGTCCCTGAATTCTTCGCAAGCGTCCCAGCGATTCATACCCTGGGCCAAGTGGAGTAGCCAACTATCATTTTGTTTCTAGCCTTTTTTTCTTAAATATGTGATTGGGCCTTAAAAACATTTTGCTAGAAATACAGATGCCCAGAGCTCTACCTCAAACACTCTGACTTGGCACCTTTGGGGAGAGCAGAGCCGGGCGTCTGCTTTTCAAGTATTGCTCGCGATGGAGTCTGAGCACAACCCCTGTCCAGGGGCTGAGCCTCTGACCCCCGGGGGAGGCCAAATAAATGTTTTTAAACAAAGAGGACTGAATTAGTAAACGTGTCCCCAGCTTTTCAGGGGTGCTTGTCTCCTGCCCCAGGGCCCTGCCCGGGAGAGGCCTTCCTACCTAGGTCGGCAGCCCTCGGGGAGGCCCCGGGGCCAGCCGGCCAGAGAGGCCTGGAATGCAGCCCGCCCAGGCCGCACCCTGCCCAAACCAGTTTGAACCAGCTCAGGGATGGAGCCGTGGCGCGTTCCCACGAGCTCCCTCTGGTGCCCAAGTTGGGCTCGGAGCTGCGGCCGCCGGCCCCTGCTCCGGAGGCCTACCCGGGTGCCGGCGGCGTCTGGTTCCAGCCTGAGCAGCGCCCCAGCTGGGCCCCAGGTCACACGCCCTGCCGCCCTCACCTCATCTGCTTCACCTCTTGCAGCAAAATGGTGGCCTGGCCGTGTCTTTTTCCAAGTCAGTTTTCCCTGCTCAGGCCTCAGGCACACAAGGTTCTAGATTAGCGCCAGTTCCCAAACTTTGCTGCCCATTGCAAATTCCTGGGAAACTTCCAGAAAATACTGATGCCCAAAGCCCATCCCAGAGATTGTGACTTGATAGGTCTGGAGTGTGGCCTCGGCTTTGAGAGTTTAAAAGATCATCTGGGTGATTCCAATCTGCACTGGTCCAGCACTTGCTTACCTGAGGGCTGGGGGATCTCACAGCTCAGCTTTCTACATTCTCTGGTTTCTGCAACAGTCTTCATTGTAATGCGTCCTGAGTGCCTACTGTGTGCCAGGCACTGTTCCAAGTTCTTCTCATAGATGACCTCATTGAATCTCCACCACACCCTGTGAGGTAGGTAGGCCCATCTGTGATCCCCATTTTACAGATGAAGAAACTGAGGCAAGGCCCAGCAAGGTGGCTCACACCTATAATCCTAGCATTCTGGGACACTGAGGCAGGTTAATCACTTGACCTCAAGAGTTTCAGACCAGCCTAAGCAGGAGTGACCCTGCCTTTACTAAAAATAGAAAAACTAGCAAGGGTCTGTAGTCCCTCCCAGCTACTCCAGAGGGTGAGACAAGAGGATTGCTTGAGCCCAGGAGTTTGGGCGGCGTCTGTGGCTTAAAGGAGTAGGGTGCCAGCCCCATATGCCGGAGGTGGTGGGTTCAAACCCAGCCCGGGCCAAAAAACAAACAAACAAACGAAAAAACCACACATTCATTGAGCCCAGGAGTTTGAGGTTGCTGTGAGCTATGATGATGCCACAGCACTCTACCTGGGGCAGCAGAGTGAGACTCTGTCTCAAAAAGAAAAAAAAAAGATAAGAAAAGAAAAGAAACTGAGGCAAGGGGAGGTTAATTCACTCTCCCAGGATCCTAACTAGTGAAGGGAAGATGTAGGATTTGAGCTTAGACGGTCTGATCCCAGAACCCCGCTCCTTACCTGCTGAGTCCACCATGCAGCCTCCTTTGAGGCAACCCTACTTTGGGGTCCTGTTGCTTGCTTTTCTGGTCCAAGCCCAGTGGGAAAGCATTTGAGGTCGGGGCTGCTGCTTCCAACTCACTTTTTCCACTGCCTTCCTGAACTGCACCCCAGTCATTTCCCTTCTTGTTCATCATAATTCTGTGGTTCCCCAGTGCCCCTCAGACAAAGTCGGGGAACCATAGCCCTGGCCTTACACTAAGTCACCAATGGGAGCCTGAGAGGCAGGGCCAGGACCAGAGAGAGGCAGGCAGGTGCTCACCCTGTAGGAGCCACGCATGAGAGTAAGGTCCCCTTCCCTGCCTGGTAACCTGTGGGCGGGCTTGGTTTGAACAATGCGGTGTTAAAATTCATATTCTTTTTAATATGATAGCCTTTTATAGTTCACATGCACATCCAGGTTTGTGGCTTCTCTTGAAAAGAAAGGAAGGCTCTAGAAGCCATCGGCCTGCATTGTGGCAGGGCAAAACATGGCCAGTTAAGGAGCTCCCCAAATTTGCCACAGACCTCCCCTCCCAGCCCCAGTCCCTTACTGGCCTGTTGGCTCCTGGGTCTGTGACTCTGGGTTCCCGGAATGCATCCATGTCTGCTGGCCTCCACGGTTATGTCCAGCCTTTCCCATCTAGCATGCTCTGGGCTACCCACTTGGCTGACCACCCCACCCTGCCCTCTACCCAGCCTTCAAGTCTCCTTTTCAGCAACCCTGTTCCTGACCCCCTAACAGATGTGCCCTTTAAGCCTGCCTCTGATGCTTTCTTCCTTCTGCTAACTCAAGTTCACTACCAGACAGAAAGTTCCCAAAGGAGTCTGGAAGCCTTAGCACATTCTAAGTCCTTGATCTAAACTGTGAAGTTGCTGTCGTGCTTAGTAACTGTTCCCCACTCCACCCCCAGTGAAATAATTTCAAATACAACCCATCTTCACAGAAACACAGTGAAAAACCAGGTTTTAAAAAATATTTGTACCTATCACTTTGAAATTCTAACAATTTAGTAACAAGAAACAGCAATGGCAGCTTCCGGTCCTCTCCTGCTAAGAGGGAAGGAAAGCTTCTAATTCTTTGAAGTAATTTGATAGGTTTTTCTGCCCTTCCTTTCCACAGCTGAGCCACATAAAGGGTCTTACAGCTTTGGGGGCCAGAGGTCAAGGGTCAAGGTTCAAAATGCTCCCTAAGTGTCAACATGTAGCTTTCAGAGCTTCCCTGGTCTTGAGAAGCCAGAGCAGAGTCACTCAAGATTCGAGGAAAGAGTTTTGTTTTTTCTTTCCTTTCCAGCTCCTGAAATTGTGCCCTGGTTTTTTTTTCCCTCTACCTCTGTCTAACTAGTAAGTGGGTGGAAAATACTGCCCAATGCAAAGAGGTCAGAGGTGACAGGATGTTGGTTCCTGAGCTGCATAGCTTTCTATGAATTCTCACTCACTGCTCTTGGCCACCCCTGAGGGTTGCAGGCCCACCAGCCTTACCCCAAACACTGGGACCAGACCCTTTCAGCCTTGGAATTCTTTGGGTTTTAGAACATTGATACCGCACATACTACATACTAGCTAGGGCCTCCTGGGTAGGGGCAGCACACTCTTACCATGTAATATTTCTCAGCAAAACGTGCAAATGTTCCCCCGAAATGAGCTACACAGAGGCTTTAAATAACCCTCTTTCAGTTCAGCTCCATGAATTTCTGCTGAACTGATGGGGAAGATCACTAATGGTTTTGGCATTTCCTGGATTTCAAAATTACAAAAAAGGGATTGTAGACTTGTTTCCCAACTCCACAGTTGGAGAAACTGAGGCTCAGTAAGTGCGGGGAGCGGAGGGGGGGGTGTTAGGTAATTGCCTCAGAAAAGCCTCTCCTTTCCAAGCATAGGGAGTTGCCTACTAAACACCTCCTGATCTCCCAGTCGCAAAACTTACCTCATCTCCCTGTCCCAATTGCCTGCTGAAAATTTCAAACTTATGTCCTGCCCCCTATGGCTTTTCTCACCAGAGCAGTGACTCCTTATTGGCTATTCTACCATCCCATCACCTCCCCTAACCGAACCTATATAAGGTGCGCTTGTCTTTTACTCTCTTTTTCTCTCTCCTCTCTACTCTGTTCCTCCCCTTTTTCTCTCTCTTCTCTCTCTCTCTGTCTCTCTCTCTCCTCCTTAGTGCTGCTCTGCAGCATCCCCCGCCAATAAAGACCTTTCGTACAAGCCTTGGTGGTCTGTGAGATCTCTGCCGGTCTAGTGCTGCCCTTTCAGAGGGGTCTGGCCTAGTCATGTAACTGTAAGTGCAGAAGTTAAACTTGGAACCCAGGGGGCTCTTTCCATTACATCACATTGAAATGGATCAGAACAGGCTCGGCGCCTGTGGCTCAACGGGCTAAGGCGCCAGCCACGTACACCTGAACTGGCGGGTTCGAATCCAGCCCGGGCCCGCCAAACAACAATGACAGCTACAACCAAAAAATGGCCGGGCGTTGTGGCGGGCGCCTGTAGTCCCAGCTACTTGGGAGGCAGAGGCAAGAGACTCGCTTAAGTCCAGGAATTGGAGGCTGCTGTGAGCTGTGATGCCACAGCACTCTATCCAGGGTGACAGCTTGAGGCTCTGTCTCAAAAAAATAAAATAAAATAAACTTTACTTAAAAAAAAAAAAAGAAATGGAACAGAACATACTGCAAAATTGTTAAATACTCTAGTAAAAACAGTATTAGAAGCTATCTGAATATATTTGTTTCTTGTTTCAGGAACTTGTATCTCTGTTCATTAAAATTCAGAAGACCTTTTTCATCTTTGGAATACAAGGTATGGCATCGTGTATGCAATGGGTACTTCATAAATGTAACGCTGTTCTGTATGTAACCCTCAGTCATATCCACGACAGACAATTAGCTGAAAGGGGCCTCTGCTTATAACGATGGCCAAAAGCAAATGCAGTAAAATGTGGCAAAAAAGAAAAAAAATTTAATGTGTTTATCTTAACGAGAATTTAGGAAACCTTATTTTCAGTAGTTCACATGACAAACTCAGAGATTTTAAAAATTGTCTCTGAGTTCAATTTAAGGCAATGAAATAACACACCTGTTAAAAAGCAAATGGAAATGAGGATGTTTACATTTTTTTTTTTTTTTTTCTGAGACAGAGTCTCACTCTGTCACTCTGGGTAGAGTGCCATGATATCATAGCTCAGAGCAACCTCAAATTCTTGGGCTCAAGTGATCCTTTTGCCTCAGCCTCCCAAGTGCCTGGCATCACAGGCCTATGCTACTATCCTGGCTAGTTTTTTTCTATTTTTTTTTTTTTTTCAGACAGAGCCCACAGCAACCTCCAATTCCTGGGCTCAAGCGAGTCTCTTGCCTCTGCCTCCCAAGTAGGTGGGACTACAGGCACCCACCACAACGCCCGGCCATTTTTTGGTTGCAGCTGTCATTGTTGTTTGGCGGCCCAGGCTGGATTCGAACCCACCAGCTCAGGTGTACGTGGCTGGCGCCTTAGCCCGTTGAGCCACAGGCGCTGAGCCGTTGTTTTCTATTTTTAGTTCAGACCAGGTCCCATTCTTGCTTCAAGCTGGTCTCAAACTCCTGAGCTCAAGAAATCCTCTTGCTTCAGCCTGTCAGAGTGCTAAGATTACAGGCATGAGTCCCACGCCTGGCAGGATGTTTACTTTAGAAATACAGAATGCAACTTGGCACCTGTAGCTCAAGCGGCTCAGGGGCCAGCCACATACACCAGAGCTGGTGGGTTCGAATCCAGCCTGGGCTTGCCAAACAACAATGACAACTACAACCAAAAAATAGCTGGGCATTGGGGCGGGTGCCTGTAGGCCCAGCTACTTGGGAGGCTGAGGCAGGAGAATCGCTTAAGCCCAAGAGTTGGAGGTTGTTGTGAGGTGTGATGCCACAGCACTGTATGCAGGGCAACAGCTTTAGGCTCTATCTTAAAAAAAAAAAAAAAAATACAGAATGGGATATGAAGAGCAAAAAGGGAAGGTCCTCAGGCTCTGGGATGGTCCCTGCTGGGTACAGAGGGTGGCTTTGGAAGGAGGATTTGTGTAGTGGCTGACTATAGAGACAGAGACTCTGAGCTCAAATTCTGGCTCCTACCCTACAAGCTCTGTGATCTTGGTGGAGTTACTTAACTTCTCTGTAAGTGAGTTTCCTCATCAATTAAATAGCATGATACAACTCACAGCATTGCTAAAAAGATTCAATGAGGCAATCTCAGTATGCTGTTCACAGAGGGTCTGGCAGAGGGTAAGCACTCAAGAAACACTATATTTTTAGTGGAATATTAATATTATAGTGGATAAACTAGAGTGTTTTCAAGAAAAGATGAAGAAGAAGGCGGATAAATAGCAGAACAGGTAGAAGCGCCAGGCAAGATATTCGTCCCCGAGCGTGCATTCAGTATGTGTCTTTTGAGACAGACAATATAGAGTCATGTCATACAGGGCCAGTTTGAAGGAGCTGGCAGCGCTGTTTTGCCTGGACAAAGCTTGGATTATCTGATGGAAGATCATGAAGAAGACAGATTCAATGAGTAATTGTGTGGAGTTTCTAAGGAAGCAATACTAAGCCAGAGAGACAAGAGTTACAGAAGTAAAACCTGCGTAGCTCCAGAACCCCACTCACACTGACTACCGTCTAAGTGGCGCCGCCTGGTGGTGTGCTCTACAGGGGTGCAGGGAGGTTGATTCCAACGTGGCTCCCAAGACTCCTGCCCCCTTGTGGACATTCCCTGCATAACATTCTCCCCTGGAGAGTGGGCTAGACCAATGAACGTGGTGGCATGTCACTCGTTTCTCCTGGGTTTAGGTTACTGATTGGTTGACTTTGTTGGGTTTTTTGTTTGTTTTTGAGAGAGAGTCTCACTTTGTCATCCTCGGTAGAGTGCTGTGGCGTCACAGCTCACAGTACCTCCAACCTCAAACTCTTGGGCTCAAGTGATCCTCTTGCCTCAGCCTCTCAAGTAGCTATGACTACAGGTGCCCACCACAATGCCTGGCTTTGGCTATTTGATTAGTTGACTTTGAGTTAAATCAAAAAGAAGCTTTTCCTGGGTGGGTCTGACCAATTGAGTCAAGCCCTTAAAAGAGGGATTAGAGGCCAGAGAAGGAAAAAGTCAGAAATGGATGAAGTTGGAGACTGGCTCATACAAGCCATGAAGAAATCAAGCCACCAAGTGTGACCCAGCTGCGAGGGCCACGTGGCAGAGCCTGGGACCTGCAACTGCCTGAATGTGCTCCCAGGTGACCCAGCTCAGACAGCCCTAGCTGGCACCTTGATTGTAGACTTGTGCCACCGTGAGCCAAGGGCCCAGGTAACCTGTTCCTCCTGATCAAAGAAACTGAGATTACAGGTGTGTGTTGTTGACGTTTGTTTTTATCCTCAGCATTTACTTGATGGTTTTGGCTACTCATCAGAAAGTCAACATATCAACAGGACTTTTTTTTTTTTTTGGAGACAGAGACTCAAGCTGTCACCCTGGATAGAGTGCTGCAGCATCACAGCTCACAGCAACCTCCAATTCCTGGGCTCAAGCGAGTCTCTTGCCTCCGTCTCCCAAGTAGCTGGGACTACAGGCGCCCACCACAATGCCCGGCCACTTTTTGGTTGCAGCCGTCATTGTTGTTTGGCGGGGACAGGCTGGATTCAAACCCGCCAGCTCAAGTGTACATGGCTGGCGCCTTAGCCCGTTGAGCCACAGGCGCTGAGCCATCAACAGGACTTTTTTTTTTTGAGACAGAGCCTCAAGCTGTTACCCTGGATAGAGTGCTGTGGCATCACAGCTCACAGCAACCTCCAACTCCTGGGCTCAAGCGAGTCTCTTGCCTCCGCCTCCCAAGTAGCTGGGACTACAGGCGCCCGC
>CAUYRH010135414.1:0-20368 GCA_963574655.1 Perodicticus potto | reverse complement strand
ATTTATTTATTTATTTTGAGACAGAGCCTCAAGCTGTCACGCTGGATAGAGTGCTGTAGCATCACAGCTCACAGCAACCTCCAATTCCTGGGCTCAAGCGAGTCTCCTGCCTCCGCCTCCCAAGTAGCTGGGACTACAGGCGCCCACCACAATGCCCGGCCATTTTTTGGTTGCAGCCATCATTGTTGTTTGGTGGGCCCGGACTGGATTCGAACCCGCCAGCTCAGGTGTACGTGGCTGGCGCCTTAGCCCACTGAGCCACAGGCGCCGAGCCCAGAGGATTATTTTTATAGTACACTTGTCAGTTGATAGACATTTGGGTTATTTTAATGTTTTAGTGAATATAAATAAAACCATTATAGTGCAGTGGCTCACATCTGTAATCCTAGCACTCTGAGAGGTCAAGACAGGTGGATTGCTTGACCTCAGGAGTTTGATACCAGCTTGAGCAAGAGCGAGACCTCCGTCTCTACTAAAAATAAAAAAATTAGCCAGATATTGTAATGGGCAGCTGTAGTCTCAGCTACTTGGGAGGTTGAGGTAAGAGGATCTCTTGAGCCCAAGAGTTTGAGGTTGCTGTGAGCTAACGCCATAGCACTCTAACCAGAGTGACAGAGTAAGACTGTCTCAATAAATAAATAAAACCATTGTAGACATTCACATACAGGTTTTTGTAAGGATATAGGTTCTCATTTTGCTTGCGTAAATTACCTCAGAGTGAGATTATTTGATCATATGCTAAGTATATATATTCCTTTATAAGAAAGTTCTTAGGTTTATCAAAACATCTTGGATCTATGAGTGTTGTCTTTTATTATACTGTATTTTGAAAATTGTCAAGCATCAACTTTTCAGATATTCTTTTGCCCAGTTTCTTCTCCATGTTGGATTCCAATTTCACATGCTCGACTACTTGATGTTGTCCCTTAGCTCTTAATACTCTGTTGTAGGTCTTAATACTTTTAGGTTTCTGTTTGGGTAATTTTTGTTGACCTGTCTCACCAGTTATTGATTGTTCTCTCATCAATGCCAAGTTTACTGATGACCCTATTAAAGATAGTTTTCATTTCTGATTTTGTTTTCATTGTATTCTCACCCTGTTGCTCAGGCTAGAGTGTAATGGCATTGACATAGCTCACTGCAACCTCAGACTCTGGGCTTAAGCGATCCTCCTGCCTCGGCCTTCCAAGTAGCTGGGACTACAGGTGGATGCTACCTACCCAGCTAATCTTTGTACTTTTTGTAAAGAAAGAGGTCTCACTATGTTGCTCTGGCTGCTCTCAGAACTGCTGGCCTCAAGCGATTTTCCCACCTCAGCTTCCCAAGTGCTACGATTATAGGTGGATCTACCAAGGCTGGCCTGTTTCTTGAGGTTTATTTTGTTTTGGTTTTTTTTGAGACAGAGCCTCAAGCTGTCGCCCTGGATAGAGTGCTGTGGCATCACAACTCACAACAACCTCCAATTCCTGGGCTCGAGCGAGTCTCTTGCCTCTGCCTCCCAAGTAGCTGGGACTACAGGCGCCAACCACAACACCCAGCCATTTTTTGGTTGCAGCCGTCATTGTTGTTTGGCAGGCCTGGGCTGGATTCGAACCCGCCAGCTCAGGTGTACATGGCTGGTGCCTTAGCCCATTAAGCCACAGGTTTTTGTTTTGTTTTTAAGGAGATGGGGTCTCACAATATTGCCCATGTTAATCTCAAATTCATGTGCTCAAGCAATCCTTCTACCCCAGCCTCCTATGTAGTTGGGATTTCAGGGGTGTACCATCGTACATGGCTGATTCTTTCTTTTTTATTTCAAGTTGTCTCATTCCTTTTTTTTTTTTTTTGCAATTTTTTGCCAGGGCCGGGTTTGAACCCACCACCCCCTCTACTCCTTGAGCCACAAGTGCTGCTCCAAGTTTTCTCTTACAGTTTCTGCTTCTCTACTGAAATTATTCATACATAGTATCCATATTTTCAGTTAAATTATTATAATTATTATTTTTTGAGACAGAATCTCACTTTGTTGCCCTCGGTAAAGTGCTGTGGCATCACAGTTCACAGCAACCTCCAACTCCTGAGCTTAGGTGATTCTCTTGCCTTAGCCTCCCGAGCAGCTGGGACGACAGGTCCCCACCACAACGCCTGGGCTATTTTTTTTATTGCAGTTTGGCAGGGGCCGGGTTTGAACCGGCCACCCTCGATATATGGGGCCGGCGCCTTACTCACTGAGCCAGAGGCGCCACCATTCAGTTAGATTCTTTAACATTGTAGGGGCCAAGGGAAAACCTCACCTTTTCTCTCAGAAGATTCACTGAAAATCAATTCACAAAATGCAGATTAGTAGGAGAAAAGGGATACAATTTATTTGATCATGGTTTTTACATGCATGGGAGCCTTCAGAATGAAGACTCAAAGATACAGGAGAAACTGTCCTTTATGCTTTGATTCAACAAAGTATGAGCAGCTGTGTAGAAAGAATGCTTGGACCAAAGGAGTATGACCTAATGGGAACAGACCAAGCCAGGCCTGTCTAGATTTTTCTTGGCGTCTCTGTACAGCATTTTTACCCTTTGGATGTGAGGCAGGGCTCTTTCTAGAATGGGTGTCTTATGAACTACAATTTTTTTTTTTTTTTTTTTTTTTTTGAGACAGAGCCTCACTCTGTTGACCCCTGGCTAGAGTGCTCTGGCATTGTAGCTCACAGCAACCTCAAACACCTGGGCTCCAGCAATCCTCTTGTGTCAGCCTTCTAAGGAGCTGGGACTACAGGTGCCTACCACCATGACTGACTAGTTTCTCTATTTTTAGTAGAGGCAGGGACTCACTCTTGCTTAGGTTGGTCTGAAACTCCTGAGCTCAAGTGATCAGCTGCTTTGGCCTCCCAGAGTGCTAAGATTACAGGCACCACAGAGCTGGCCATTGCAGCCAGTTTTTACACAGAAAGGTGAATTTGGGGGTTTTGTTTTCTTTTTAGGTATTATGGCTGGCTTTGAGGAAGAGTGGTTCTAATTTCTATGATTGTCCTTAGGGAAGAGGGAGTCTAGTTTCTATGATTAGCCTTGGGGAAGAATGAGGGGCAGGAGGGCAGGAGGTCAGAGAACTTTTGCATTTGAGGCCTTCATTTTGGGGTATTGTTTTCTGAGCCTCAACACCATGTTAAAGTTTGTCCATTGGTTTGAAAATCTGGGTTGTTTCTGTATATGGTCTCATAGCTTGTGCTGTGTGAGACATGGTTTTTGTGAATGCCAGTCCTTGCTTATCCAACAGTCAGTAGGCTTGATTTTTTTTTTTTTTTTTTTTTGAGACAGTTTCATTCTCTTGCCTTGGGTAGAATGCCAGGGCATCATATGTAACAGCAACCTCAAACTTTTGGCCTTGAGCAATCCTTTTCCCTCAGCCTTCCAAGTAGCTGGGACTACAGGTACCTGCTACAATGCCCAGCTATTTTTTAGAGATGGGGTCTTGCTGTTGTTCACGCTGGTCTCAAACTAACAAGCTCAAGCAAACCACCCACCTGGGTCTCCCAGAGTGTTGGGATTACAGGTGTTAGCCACCAAGCCAGGCCTTTTTTTTTTTTTTTTGTAGAGACAGAATCTCACTTTATCACCCTTGGTAGAGTGCCATGGCGTCACACAGCTCACAGCAACCTCCAACTCCTGGGCTTAAGCAATTCTCTTGCCTCATCCTCCTGAGTAGCTGAGACTACAGGCACCCGCCACAACGCCCGGCTATTTTTTTGTTCTGCAGTTTGGAGGGGGCCAGGTTTGAACCCGCCACCTTCCGCATATGGGGCTGGCGCCCTACTCGCTGAGCCACAGGTGCCGCCTTCCAGGCCTTTTTTTGAGATAGATTCTCACTTCGTTGCCCTGAGTGCCATGGTATCAATAGCCTCTTGGGCTCATGTGATGCTCTTGCCTCAGCCTCCCTAGAAGCTGGGACTATAGGCACCCACAACGCCCAGCTGTTTTTTTTTTCCTTTTAGTAGAGACGGGGTCAAACTCTTGAGCTCAGGCAATCCACCTGTCTTGGCCTCCCAGAGTGCTAGGATTACAGATGTAAGCCACCTTGCCCAGCCTGGATTGGGTATTTTGTTTTTACTTTTGTCTCAAATTTTCTATTTAAATGCCAGTCACTACTTACATATGATGGTTAAATGCTTAGAAATGGGCAAGCCTTTTCTGTGAGGCCATTTGCGTGTGATTTGGTCACAATCAAGTCAGGAATTGACTGTCTCGGTTTTGTTGTTGCTGTAGTAATCTTTAATGTACCAAAGTTTTCACATCCTCTAACTTACAGCTATCCTGCATACCTACACAGTGGTGGCCTCTTTTTATATGCTTGCCCATCCCCCAGCAACTGATGCTTGTTACTAGCTGCTTGCTAGGCTGGGTACTGGGGGAGGGGTAAGGGGGTTCTTTGTAGTTCTTCAATTCAGCTTCAAGCTTTAGTCACTCTGGTGCCTGGACCTCAGGAACGGATCTTTTTCTCAGCATTCTTGCCCCTGAAAACTGGGTGAGATTAAAAGTGAGCGTACAGAGAAAACAAATGTAAAAAACAAGACTTGAGGGCGGCACCTGTGGCTCAGCGAGTAGGGCGCCGGCCCGATATACCGACGGTGGCGGGTTCAAACCCGGCCCGGCCGAACTGCATCAAAAATTAGCCGGGCGCCTGTAGTCCCAGCTACTTGGGAGGCTGAGGCAAGAGAATCGCCTAAGCCCAAGAACTGGAGGTTGCTGTGAGCTGTGACTCCACAGCACAAAAAAAAAAAAACAAGATTTGATATACTGCAAGTTTAGGAAGATAGGAAAGAACTAGCAAAAAATAGGGAAGAAAAGTTTCCAGTAAAGTAGACAGAAAACCAGGAGTGTTTGTGTTCTGAAACCAAGTAAAGACTTTCAAGAAGGGAGCTCAATTGTGAGCTGCTAATGAAAAGATTACACAGCTAAAGACAGAATTGTTGGTGACCTTGACAAGAGCAGTTTTGATCAAGTGGTGGGAGTGAGGGCTTAACTGGAATGGGTTCAGGTGAGAATGCGAGGAGGAACTGGAAAAGCGTTAGGAATTTCACTGCAAAGAGAGTAAGAGTGGGAAAATGGAGTGGTGCAGCTGAGGAAGTCAATTTTTTTTTAAGATGAGAGAAATGGTAACATGGCTGCGAAAAGAAGGGGAAAATTCCTGGTGCATTATCTGTAAATAGGTAGAGGATGAGAATTAGTGTTAAGAGGTGGGGCTGCTACTTAGGATTCTGAGGCAGGAAGACCACTTGAAGTCAGGAATTCCAGACCAGGCAGGACAACATAGCCAGACCCCATTAAAAAAATTAGCCAGGCACGGTGGTACATGTCTGCAGCCCTAGCTATTTGGGAGGCTGAAGCAAGAGGGTTCCTTGAGCCCATGAGTTTGAGGCTGCACTCCAGCCTGGGTAACAGATCAAGACCTTGTTTCTAAAAAGAAAAATAAAACGTGGGCCTGGCTTCAAATAGGAGTATGAATAATTTACAGTAACAGGAGGAAGAGAAGAGTTATGAAGGTACAGCTTGATAGAGTCAAATGTAGGGATCTGCCCAAATAGAACTGTCCTGCCCAGGAAGAGATGAGTACATAAATGTCCTACCTAGGAAAGAGTGAATATACCAACTCCTACCCCTCTGACCCTTTAATTTCCCATCCATCTTAACCCACGTGCTGACTCTTTTCTCAGACTCTGCTCACTCACACCCAGGTGGAAATAAGGGCCACGTTTCCCACACAGAACCTGGACTCTGGTTTGCTTTCATTCACATTTTCAAGTAATCTTTTATTTTTGGTCCTTGACCTCTCACAGATGAAGGTGGTTAAGTGGCCACTTTGGGAGGTTAGGCCATTTTGTGTATTTCAAAGGCTATCTTTTTTTTTTTTTTGAGACTAGAGTCTCATTATGTTGCCCTTGGTAGAGTGCTGTGGCGTCACAGCTCACAGCAACTTCAAACTCTTGGGCTTAAGTGATTCTCTTGCCTTATCCTCCCAAGTAGCTGGGACTACAGGCACCCACCACAATGCCTGGATATTTTTTTGTTGTAACTGTCGTTGTTTGGCAGGCCCGGACTGGGTTTGAACCCACCAGCTCTAGTGTATGTGGCTGGCACCCTAGCTGCTGAGCTACAGGCACCGAGCCTCAAAGAATATCTTAAGAAGCAACAACCCAGGATCAAAGCTGGTAGAGGTCTATGACACCATTTATCTGATTCTGAGAACATGTATGTAAGGAACTCAAAGCAACATCTATTCATATGTTACAGCGAACTAACCTGCTATGAGGTTTTAGCATAGTTCATTTAAAGAAATAGAAGGGAGCTTACCCCACTGACTTTTTTTTTTTTTTTTTTTTTGAGACAGAGCCTCAAGCTGTTACCCTGGAGAGAGTGCCATGGCATCACAGCTCACAGCAACTTCCAATTCCTGGGCTCAAGCGAGTCTCCTGCCTCTGCCTCCCAAGTAGCTGGGACTACAGGCACCCGCCACAATGCCTGGCCATTTTTTGGTTGCAGCTGTCACTGTTGTTTGGCGGTCTGGGCTGGATTCGAACCTGCCAGCTCAGCTGTACGTGGCTGGCGCCTTAGCCTGTTGAGCCACAGGCGCCGAGCCTACCCCACTGACTCTTACAACAATTTTCTTTACTACACTCATCTCTGGCTGAGCCAGGCTAGTTACAACTCATCTTCATGAAACTAAAGAAAAGACACACCCAAGCTTTGTCTGCTTTATTTCACTACATTAACTTAAGCAATAAGGCAAAACAGTAATCTGTCATTCATAAAGATCAAGGAGTGCTTCTCATTCCCAAAATGGACCAAAAGGGTATTTCTTCACAAATACGCTTGACATTTAGCTCATTATGCCTATAAGCATTTTAAACAAAAAGAAAACATTACTGGGTGAATCAAATCACAAATCCAAATTAACTTAGCCTTAAGTTTCCAAAATTGTAGTTTCGAGTGCTAACAGTATCTAACTCTCTGTGGTGGTGCACACTGACTAGCATTAAAATTCTTGCACCTGATCTAATATAAAAAAGGCAACAAATACAGTCTCCAATTCATCAGCTGCAGGTGTTGAACCATTTCTATGAACACACAGACTACCAACTTGCACTAAAACCTAGTTTGAGGAAACATTAAACCAATGGCTCTGTTACTCTGCAAGTTAATTTGGCTTCTGAAGAAAAAAAATTTCTATGATCAAAAGTGTTTTCGTGTTTCTGTGTCACATGGGAGCAATAAGACCCATTACTTCAACATTATTACTTTTGGGAACAAATATCAGCTACAAGCCATAAATGCATGACATACAACTGTGTGTAGCCTATGCTCATGTGTAAACATATGAAGCTATTCTCTACTATTCTCTGTTCATTTCCTCCACTGGCAAATATGGAGCAGCAGGTTCACAGTAGGCTCTATCTAGCAGGTAGTGAAATAAAATTTGACACTCTGTGGGGATCACAAAAACTTAAAAAACGATTTCTGTTGTGTGCAAACTTGTAATCAGCCCCTGCCCCAGCTCCTAAGAGGCTAAACCTTGTTAATTACCATATTAGGTGAGTGGGGTTTTTTCTTACATTGCAGCATATATATTACTCCTTGGGAATATTGTTTCATAAAATTGGCTTGACCTTTACAATACAATTTAATGTCTTCAAGAGCTTCCTAAATATTTTTATCTTTCAAGGAAGGTGACAAGGACTATGTCCTGTCTGTATTCTAGATTACAAAATACCTTATTTTTTTTTCTTTTTTTGTAGAATAAAGACTTAAAGCAAAACCAGGATAAACAGGAAATTTCTCTTTCTCAAGTCTCTTGGCCACTACCAATACTTTTTACAGAAACATGGTGTAGCTGGTGGTCTTTGTCAATTGTCACTTTAGAAAACATCCCAGAAATTGTGAATAGCAACCCAATTCCTGGATACATGTGAAAACAGCATGTCTGCTGTTAGGCCAACATTCTAGGCTACTTGCTAACCTAGTTGATAGTTTACAATCAAAAGGGTCTTATCTGACTCACCATATGACAGGGGAAAAGTTTTTTTAATATCCAGTTTCAGATTCAAGAGATTGTAACAGTTAACTTCCCCTTCAAATCAATGGAAAGAACGTTGTTAGTTCAGGTCATGCTAAAAATCGAGCATTTTAAAAAAAATCTAGCATTTTAAAATGTTTTCTGCATTCCAGAAGTGAACACATTCACTTAGGTTTTCTCTGGGTTCTTTCCAGGTCCCAAATACTTAGGACAACTTACTGAGTTAAAGAGGCAGAGAAGAGGAGAAGGGGTATAAAGTAAGACAAAGATTGCCCCTGTGGCAGCATAATCCCTGGATATTGTGGCAATAGTTAAATGA
This sequence comes from Perodicticus potto, assembly GCA_963574655.1. NCBI lineage: Eukaryota > Metazoa > Chordata > Mammalia > Primates > Lorisidae > Perodicticus > Perodicticus potto. The sequence goes on along the minus strand of CAUYRH010135414.1, from coordinate 12,006 downwards.
ATGGAATTTGCTACTCCCTTGACATGACATGAAATTGCCTGCTTCTCAAATTCTTCTTAAATGAAAAAGTTCCATAGTCTAGTGGGAAAGAATTTAAGAGCAACTAATAAATGTCCTATACATATTCACTTAGAAGAGGGCAAATGAAAGCGCCTTACAAATTTCAGGTTTTTCCAATCACATAGCTAAAGACACTATGACAATCCTACACTTCTGTCAAATATAAATATATGGCAAAATGGGAGTCATGAGGCAAGTGAAGGGATAGGTTTTAGATTGCTTAGATTATACTTAATAGCAGAGAGCAGTTGGTACATTGAGACCAATGCTGGATCATTAATAGCAGGTCCACCTTTGGGTTACCATTTTTAAGTTTCTTCAGTGAGACTGTGATCCTTTGAGACTCAGATTAAGAGTAGTAGTGTCAGAGTTTCTCAGGTGACGAATCTAAAGCCACTCCAAGGAATAGCCATTCCCTTTACTGGAATGGAACTATCCTGTTGTTATTCAACGTGCAGGGCTCAGTGAGGGAGACACAGACTTACCAGTGTCACCAGAGGTGACAACAAGAGGAACACAGCAGTTACCCGGTGTTCCTAATGTCTGGCCTCTCCTCCCACTTTCCTAGGAACAGGATTCAGTAGTGCATGGGTACATTGTTATAAACAAGGCCTAAAGAAGCATTGGCTTCCACATTTTCATATAGGTTTATGGTAACACTGTCCTTTGAGATCTGCCTGGCAGTGAAACCTTTCAAGGTAGAAGTGGGCCCAGGCTGAGTTCCACATGCTGGGTGAGCCAGATGACTTCTGTGCCCTGGTCACTTTCTTCAATGGGGCGGATGGGAGCTGCCAGGTTTTTAAAATCATGCTTCATCTTAAAGCACACGGTCACTTCGCCCTCCTCACGTTGTGGGGTAACTTTGATGAAAATGCCCACTTTGTTGGCTTTTCTGAAGGCTATAATGCTATGGGGAGGAAAAAAGCACAGTTTTAGATCAAATGCCAGTCAAACCACTAAGATTTACAGTTAAAAATCTATCCCTTTATTCTTCCCATCAGCATACAGAGAAAAACTGTAAATCCTATGGTTCTTAACCAACCAGGTATTTTTCTATGAGCTCATATTTTTCTGCTTTTTTAAGCTACACAAATGGAATATAATGTTCTGTAACCTTTTCACTGTTTACTACAAACACCTTTCCACATTGGTGTACACATATTATCTACAATGTATGTAACAGTATTCAGTATTCAAATCACATATTTCCCATAATTGGTATCCAGGGATGCCTAACCTTTTATTTCTCTGTCACACATTGAAAGAATAACAGTTATCTTGTGCCACACATTAAACACACAAATATTAATGATGGCTGATGAGCAAAAGAAAAGGTCCATGCATACTTTTCTTGATATCTGACACCACAGATAAGCAAAACAGTCCTCAAGTAATCTGAATGTGGCCTGTGGGTCATTGCACACAAAGGCTATTGGCCAATTTTTTTTATCACATGTCTTTGCCTTTACCTTTGTGCAGATGTGGTAGTATTTTTATCAGATAAAATGACATGGGAAGTTTTAATAACTCAAAGCTTTAAGGGAATTTCTGGAACACCACAAATCAGTGTGTTTTCATAAATAATTTATGTAAATTAGAGATTTTTAGTGTGGAAAAATCTTTTCAATTGGGGTTTCCATTTGTTTTCTCTAATATGCCTTGAAGTTTGTGCTTTAACAATATACCTTCGAAAAGTAAAAGGGCAATGAGATAAACAGAATTTCATCTACTATCCAAATGACAACTTTAAGAAAAGTTACTGGAATCACACATTAACATTTTATACAGTGTTAATTTTCAGAAATCTGAAAGTTCTATAACACATAACAATGTGAAATATAATTAAATCAGCTTTAAACTATCAGGTAATTAGACTGGAATTTGATATCTCACATGATCTTCCTAGAAGTTTACTGTGGCTTAACAAAATTTCTATACCTAATTAATATAATTTAAGGACTCACACAAAGCAAGGATTTCCAAGAACACATTTTGTATTGTACTAACTCACTACATTTTGTATTATATAACCAAACTCTTGATTTATATGAGTCATGTTAAAAAAAATTCAAACAGTTAAAAATAATAAAACAATCCCATTTGCTGTCATCCTGGGGTGGGGGGAAGTAAAAAGAGAGAAATAAGTCTTTTTATCCTTAATTTCCCAGGCAATCACTGACATTGGTAAGCTTTTTTTTTTTTTTTTTGCAGTTTTTGGCCAGGGCTGGGTTTGAACCTGCCACCTCTGGCATATGGGGTCGGTGCCCACTCACTGAGCCATAGGCGCCACCCGACATTGGTAAGCTTTTTAAAAACAAATTCAGATTTCCGGTTATCAGGTAGGCCTACTAAAAAGATCCTCTGGGGATGGGGTCTGGAATGCTATAGAATAAAAAACACAACACAATACAATACCTGACCTGATGCTTTCTAAAGTTAACTCAAGTTTATCATCACTGCATTAATCTTACCTTTGTCTTCACTTTATTTTTCTCCATATCTTGCTGAAGGAAATGTTTGATCATTTAAGTGTTCCTTGTGCTAGTTTATTAAGCTATTGTTTTTCAGCTCTAAGCCTAGGTTTCTGTATCATGCTTTGTGACATGATTCTGATAAACCCACTTCTGTTTTGTAGGCTGGCTCAGTGTCAGGTTTTATCAATATCTAAAGGGAGACTAGAAGCCTAGGGAAAGAAGAGTTTTACTCTCTTAACACAGTCATATCCCAAAAGGGTGGGGTCAGGGAATAGACTCCACTGATTTTTCCCCCAGTACATTTGTTTATGCAGGATGACAAAACATACAAAAAAAAACATGGGTGAGGTCAGTCCTTGACACCCATTAGTGTGCGACTTGATAAGCTTCCTGTTTGCTTGTGGTTTCTGAGGACATTACTCCAGCAATGGTTCTTTACCGGGGATGTGGTATTAATATAGGAAAACATATTTAAGTAAAAAACTGTTTTTATAGAATGATCCTCCAAAGAGATACCACGGAAGAAATATCTGGAAGGACAAATGCAAAATGTTAAGGATGCTTATCTCTGGTGGTTGGCTAATTTTATTTTCTTCATGGTTTCATGTAAACTTCCCAAATTTTCTACAATAATTATTTTTAGAAACAGAAAGAAAAAAGTTATTTTTAAAAGTCCAGATAAGAAAACTGGGATATAAGTGGGCATTTTATATTAGCTAAATGTGGTATGGGGGAATCACAAAAAGCTTACTCACTCAGGATCGTCCTGAAAGTCTTGGGGCTCTGCCAACTCATCATACTCTGCAGCTGCATCCTTGCCAGCTAAAACCAGCTCTTTGGGAGGCACCACCACCTGGAGAGCAATACACAGAGGCATGTCTGAGGAGTCAGTGTGTTGTAGGACATTCATTCAATGGAACATAGCAAAATACTACACTGATCGGGACATATGGAAGCAAGCAGCAAGTTGCAGGAAATATACAGCATTACACTACTAATACAGTGTTGTATATACTGTTTGAAAACACTGTCTTAGGGCTGGGTGCAGTGGCTCATGCCACTAGCAGTCTGGGAGGCTGAGGCAGGCAGACTGCTTGAGCTCAGGAATTTGAGACCAGCCTGAATGAAACCAAGACCCTATCTCTAAAAAAATAGAAAATTTGCCAGATATCATGGCAGATGCTTGCAGTCCTAGCTACTCTGCAGCTGAGGCAGGAGGATTGCTTAAACCCCAGGAGTCTGAGGTTGCTGTGAGCTGTGCTAACACCATGGTACTCTAGCCTGGGGCAACAGAGTGCGACTGTCTCAAAAACAACCCACCCAACCCCAAGTGTTTAGGATTAAAGACATTTCTAGTAAAAGAACAAAGAAATTAAGGGAAATAATAAAGTTAAGTGAGTGCTTACTTCATTGGGGCTTCACTTATGTCTTTAAGGTTTTATTACATAAGGGGATGGAGTATACCTGAGCATGTGCTTTATTACATAAAGGGACAGTGAATACATGAGGTCACCCCAGGGGCAATAGAGAAGAAGGGGTGAAATAGAGGTGGTGGTGTATTCTTTATACAGGGTGTCCTAAAAGTTGCCCCTAAAGTTGCCATACATAGGGAAAATGGGAAATGGTAGCTAAATGTACCAAAAAGATACAAAGTATTCATTACAAAATTTTATTTATTTATTTTGAGACAGAGTCTTACTCTGTTGCCCTCGGTAGAATGCCGTGGTGTCACAGCTCACAGCAACCTCCAACTCTCAGGTTTAAGTTATTTTCTTACTTCAGCCTCCCAAGTAGCTGGGACTATAGGTGCCCGCCACAACACCCGACTAGTTTTTTGTGGTGGTGGTGTTGTAGCTGTCACTGTTGTCTGGCAGGCCCAGGCTGGGTTCGAACCTGCCAGCCCCAGTGCATGTGGCCGGCACCCTAGCCACTGAGCTACGGTTGCTGAACCTATTACAAAATTTTATAAAATATTTACAAAATATTCTCTATGTATTGGCCACCTCTTTGTAAAATTATGTAAAAATGAATATTTTGTAAATAAAAGCATATTTAGCTACAATTTCCTGTTTTCCCTGTGTATGGCAACTTTAGAGACCCCCTATAATTTCTGATATATCTGAAAGAGCTCATCAGTTTCTTTTTTTTTTTACATTTTTTGGCCGGGCTGGGTTTGAACCCGCCACCTCCGGCATATGGGGCTGGCACCCTACTCCTTTGAGCCATAGGCGCTGCCCTAGCTCATCAGTTTTTTTTTTTTCCTCTATGTTGCCCTTGGTAGAGTGCTGTGGTGTCACAGCTCAAACTCACAGCAACCTCAAACTCTTGGGCTTAGCTCAGCAGTTTTTAAGAAAAGAAAGACACAAAGGAAAAACACTGATTCCAATATAATATCTTCTGACATGGTACCAGCTGATTCCTGGTATCTGATATTATAAACATATGAGATACTGGGCATGTTTATGGTCATGGGAAACAGTTAAAACATTCTTAAGGTTTCTCCTTATTGCATAATTAGGCCTCAACTTTGCTCTGTTAAAGGTTAATAGATAACAACATCAATGACATTTCTAATTATGGAGACAAATGTACAGAAAAGGTGTAAAGGGATATAAAGACAAGCTGGGTATATGCATCAGGAACTTATTTCTGTCTCTGTCCCAACTGGACCTCCTTATTAGTGTTATTTAAAAAAGAAAAAAGGACCAGATAAGTATTATCTCTCTCTGGAGATAATGCCAGTAAGCTAAATTATTATTATTTTTTAAATTATATTTTTATGTTTTATTACTTATTAAATCACAGCTATGTACATTAATGCATTTATAGTAAGCTAAATTATTAAAAAAACAGAATAAAGTAAAAAGAAAATATTAGAGAAGTTCTCTAATATTATCTGAATACCTAATTAAAGATTTAAGTACCTTTTCTACAAATTTTTGTTATCAGTATTATGCTGAATTATCAAACATTAATAAACGTTCTATAGAAAAAAGTTCTCGTTCTAAAATTTAAAGTAGGCCGGTTGCAGTGCCTCACATCTGTAATCTTAGCACTCTAGGAGGCTGAGGTGGATAGACTGCCTGAGCTAAGGAGTTCAGGACCAACCTAAGGAAGAGAGAGACCCTGTCTCTTAAAAAGAAAAAAAAGAAAGCTGGGCATTGTGGCAGGCACCTGTAGTCCCAACTACTCAGGATGTTGAGGAAAAAGAATCACTTAAGCCCAAGAGTTTGAAGTTGCTTTGAGCTATGATACCATGGCACTTAACTAAGGGTAACAAAGTGAGACTGTCTCAAAAAAATAAACAAATAAAATAAAATAAAATTTCAATACTAGATGAATCACCAGGTAGCAAAAAGAGGAGGCCACATTTCATTTGTTCAACTAACACCAAGAGTTGAAATCATCCATTTTAATATTTAGTTAGTGCTATGCATGTTCCATACAAGCAGATGGAGTATAGAGGAGACATTTAAAAGAAGGTATTTCATGAGTTTTGAAGAATGAATGTATAGACTGAGTGACTAGAAAGTATGTCTGTTAGGGGAGTGGGGATAGGAAGTGTGCATTGTAGGTCAAATGAATGGCACATGAAATTCCCTAGCATGTAAGTTTATAACCCATCGGATCTGCCAGGATCAGTTATTAGTATGTGTGATTTGGAGAATGTTAACTTTGAGGATCTGAAGGAAGGTTGTGAAGGAAGAACAGACAGAAGTGAAGTCATTAAAGAGCTCTTACACTCTGCCAAAGAATATGGATTTTACCTCAAAGTCAGAAGGATGCTCAATGTCATCCAGAATTAGATTTTAGAAAGATCACCCTTGTGGCAATAGAGAAGATGGGCTGAAATAGAGGTGGTGGTATATTAAAAATAGAGAGGTCAGTTGAGAAGCTATTGTCACAGTCCAGGTAAAAAAACGAGACCTTCGAATAGAGCAGCAGCAGTATGTTTGAGGATAAAGTGAAAAACTTATGTAGAATTAAAAGAACCTGCTGACTATATGTGAAAATGCGTGTGTGTGCGGAGTCCGTTTAGACAGGTCAAATGAGGCCACTCTGCGTAAAGCCAAGATTAGTTAGGATGAGGCAAAATGTTCCTACCTTAGCAGTGCTATTGACATCATCAGGGTCTCCCTCCTCACACTCCAACAGAGTCACATGGGTGAGGTTCTCTACTGGATTCGTAAGAGTCAGGAGGACCTGGCTCTCCTGGGGAATAGGAAAAGCATCTCTCAGACATGGGCCACTACTGCCACTTTCTTAGTTACAATACCAAATATTTCATAAAATCGTCACTTCATTACTCCCGAGCAATGACACCCACACATATTTCTATATTACTGCATACTCAAAGTGCTAACTGATCTTTATTATCAATATGTTAGACCATATACTTTCTGACTTGCTCTTTCACTGAGGAAATGGGACAGATCACACTGAAATGGCCACTTACTAGATCCAAAAAATGTTAAGTTATCTGATAATTTAAAGTTATAACTCTTGTCCTACCCAGGTTGCCACTTAAGGACTGAAAAGGAGGCCCTTATAAATAAAATAAGGGAACCACAGCTTAGTCAGATGGATTAACATAGAAAAACTGAATGCCAAGATTCTAAAAACCTTTCAAGAGTTTTTGAACCATGATAACCTGCCCTTGTTTGGTACTCTTGAGATTAGCAAAAAATCTTTCAAATGAACAGAGATCACACACATGTTTTCACTAGCAGTATGAAAAGGAAGAGCTAAAGAGGGTGCTGCAGAGTATTCTATAATTCACTAGGGGTGTGCGTGTGGGAGGAAGGGACATAGATGAAGATTTCAGGAAGAGAGGGGCTGTGGTAAAGAAGAAAATTTGCAGATTCCTGGTTCCTGGCACACGAACCCACAAGATGGTACAGAATCTCTAGGCTGGAGATGAATGAAAGATGCCTGTAGGGTCCAAATATTCTTTTTTTTTTTTTGGTAGAGACAAGAGTCTCACTCTATCACCCTCAGTAGAGTGCCGTGGCATCACACAGCTCACAGCAACCTCCAACTCCTGGGCTTAGGCAATTCTCTTGCCTCAGCCTCCCGAGTAGCTGGGACTACAGGCGCCCGCCACAACGCCCGGCTATTTTTCTGTTTTGCAGTTCAGCCGAGGCCAGGTTTGAACCCACCACCTTCAGTATATGGGGCCAGTGCCCTACTTACTGAGCCACAGGCGCCACCTCTAAATATTCTTCTTTCTTTTCCCCACTTACAATTGTATCTTTACATAATATGCACCCTGCTCCTTCTACATACATTGTCAAGAATGCCACCACAAAGAATTTAAAGTCTCAATCCTGTTATTATCTCAAACTGTTACCTTTTTTACCCCTTGCTCACTGCATCTTGTGCCAAATACACACACTGCCACTCACATACAACATACACACATCATTCAATCATCAATCAATCCTTTCTCTTTCTGTTAACAAGGAAGGTACTAACCTTCATGTAGCGAAGGTTGGGAATTGACATGATTCTCACTTCTGGAATATAATTGCTACACATGAATAAAAAATGCATTAATGTTCATCGGAGTCCCTCAAAATTATTACTTCCCCAGAGAAAAGGAATTTTAAAGAACCATATCACCATAGTAAGAATATAAGACAAAACCAAATAGGTAATGAGTTCTTTCTGAAATCTTATGTATACTTCTAGTTTAAGGCTATGTATATCGTAACAGACATCATTTATTTTTTCAGATCTCATTTATTTGAATTTAGTAGGCAATTGGTTATAAGATCCAAGACTGACTAAATAATACATTTCATGGCTGTAAAAATATTATCATATACTTACCTCTTACATAACACTATGTGCCAGGCAATGTTTTAAGCACTATTCAAATATTAATTCATATAATCTTCACTGTGACTACATGAGGAGAATAGTATTATTATCCCCATTATGAAAATGAAGAAGCTGGGCATAAAAGGATTAGCCACTTGCTGTTAAGTGTCAATGTGAAGATTCAAACCCAGGCAGTCTGGCTCTGGTGTCCTTGCTCTTTTTTTTTTTTTTGAGACAGAGTTCACTCTGTCACCCTGGGTAGAGTGCCATGGTGTTGCTATAGTTCACAGCAACCCCAAACTCTTGGGCTAAAGTGATCCTCTTACCTCAGGTTTTCTATTTTTAGTAGAGACAGGGTCTCGCTCTTGCTCAGGCTAGTCTCGAACTCCTGAGCTCAAGCAATCAGCTTGCCTCACCCTCCCAGAGTGCTAAAATTACAGCCACACCTGACCTTAGTGTCCTTGCTCTCTAAACAAGGCAACAGAATATTGCACTTAAATGTGCTTACTCTGGACTCAAAACAGACCAGGTTCAAATCCCAGCTTAGTGTTTATATAACAAGATTTTGTAATGACTGGGGTAAGATATTTACCTCTTTGCGCCTTGGTTTTCTCAATTATAAAATGAGGAAAATAATGCTAACTATCTCTTGAGGTTACTGTGAAGAATAAATTAAACAATATGCAAAAAGTCCTCTGAAAAGTGCTTGGAACAAAGCATGCATTAAGTGTTAATTATTGTGTATGTATCAACATAAGACAAGATCTACTGCAGAAACACTAGAAGTGGAAAAAAAAAGTCCATCTTTGAATCAAGGCAATAAGGTATTTTAACTTCAAACTAGATATTTTTCATGCTGAGCTGCAGAACTAACCTGAGTAACTTAATAGAAATCCAAGGGCCCCACTACCAAGAATTTGCATTCAGCAGGTCTGAGGTCTGATGCAACAGCACCTGTATTAAGACTGCCGGGGAAGTCTACCACGATAGCAGGCAAAAAATACTTTTTCTCAAGTTAAGCTTAAGAAATTGATGTTAGGGCGGCACCTGTGGCTCAGAGAGTAGGGCACCGGCCTGATATACAGAGGGTGGCGGGTTCAAACCTGGCCCCGGCCAAACTGCAACAACAAAGAATAATAATAATAATAATGATAATGATAATACAGCCGGGCGTTGTAGCAGGCGCCTGTGGTCCCAGCTACTCGAGAGGCTGAGGCAAGAGAATCGCCTAAGCCCAGGAGTTGGAGGTTGCTGTGAGCTGTGTGATGCCATGGCACTCTACTGAGGGTGATAGAGTGAGACTCTGTCTCTACAAAAAAAAAAAAAAAAAAAAAAAAAAAAATCATAATAATGATAATAGTAATAGCTGGGCATTGTGGCAGGCACCTGTAGTCCTAGCTACTCGGGAGGCTGAGGCAAGAGAATCGCCTAAGCCCAGGAGTTGGAGGATGCTGTGAGCTGTGTGATGCCACGGCACTCTACCAAAGGCAATAAAGTGAGACTCTGTCTTAAAAAAAAAAAAAAAGAAAAGAAATTGATGCTAACAACAGACTGCCATTCAGGCTTTCTCTAATGAGTATGATTTTTAATTAAGACAGGAGTTCATCCCAAACTTCACATGTGCAATTTTTATAATTCTCTTCCATCCTAACCAGGCGTGTATTAGATAAGAGTATTTAAGCAAATGAACATTATTTTATGGTGAGTTATAAGGCATCTGTAGACATAATAGTTAATTCGATTCTTTTCAACAACCTCAAAAAGGGAAGCAGTGCTCTCATTTCAGAAATAAGTTTAAGGCCGTGTGTGGTGTTTCACACCTATAATCCCAGCACTCTGGGCGACTGAGTCAGGCGGATTGCTTGAGCTCATGAGTTCCAGACCAGCCTGAGCAAGAGTGAAACTCCCCTCTCTAGAAAACAGCTGGGTATTGTGGTAGATGTCTGTAGTCCCAGCTACTGAGGAGGCTGAGGCAAGAGAATCACTTGAGCCTAAGAGTTTGAGGTCGCTGTGAGCTATCACACCATGGCCCTTAACCCTGGGGTGACTGAGTTAGATTCTGTCTCCCCCACCACCACCAAAAAAAGAAGTAAGTTTAGACAAATATAGTGACAGGTCTTATTCCTGGTGCTCCTAGATCTTCCTAACTCACCAGACCAGTACTTCTGAACCTTTCTGTTTCCCAATGATGTCTTTTTAATGTGTAATATTCTACAGCATACATTATCTCAATTTAATCACTCATTTTCTTGTTAATGGTTAATCAACTTGACACTAAAATTGTTTCTAGCTTTTCACCATTAAAATGCTGTAATATAAATTTTTGGAAATGGATATTTACTGACACCTTTGTTTCTACAGAATAGATTCCTGAGAAACTACTGCTGGGTTAAAAGGTCTATGTAATTTGTCTTAATATTCCCAGACTACTCTCCAGAAAGTCCAGCAATCCTACCAAGAATGTATACAAATATGTGTTTATCCATATTTTCATGAGCATTAAATACTGTTTATTAGTTTAAACTTTTCCTGTGGAGTACTAGCATCTTTTCATATACACTGCATCTTCTGGCCATCTGGAATTCTTTTCTGTAAGTTGCCTGTTCAGTTTCTTTGCCCACATCCCATTTCACTGCCTTCCTCCATTTTTCTTTACAATCTGTGGGGAATCTGTACACCTGAGATACTGAACTTTTATTTGTCATGAGTGTCAAATATTTTTCTGAGCTCTACTGACCATCTCAGGACTTTGTTGTTAACTTTAACTTTTACAACTGAGGTTTTATTTTGCTAAAGTCAAAGCTATTTCTTTTCCTCAGTGGCTTCTGGGTGTCCTACCTTGCTTATGATGGGCTCTCTTACTCCAAAGCTAGACAATGTTTTCCTAATTTTTCAAAATATTTTTGTTTGATAGGTAATTTTGAAAAATTAGCACACTAGAAAAGCATAATGAAAAACAAAAAAAGCTGGGCTTGGTGGCACCCCTTTAGTCCCAGTTACTTGGGTTTAGGCAGGAGGATCACTTGAATCCAGGAATTCAAAGCTGCAGTGAGTTATGATGGCACCACTGTACTCCAGAGAGAGACCCAGCATCTTAAAAAACTTATGACAAGATATAAAAAGCTTAAGTTTAATCAGATGAGCACTGGAAAGTTTAAGTGGCAGTGTTTGCCTCTAATTAGGACCATTCAGATAGCCCAATAAGTAACTCTTATACATAAAATTCCCTTCCATTGACAAGGCTTAATCAAAACTTAGTAACTTTTATCACGTTCAATGAATATCATCAGAATATAGGTAGGGAAAAGGAATATTGTTACTAGGATACTCTTTAATTTGCTATAGTTTATTATTTTTTTATTTTTAAACAATTATTCCCAAACTTAGATGCTTTATAATTTATAATGAATGACTGGTAACTCTCAATAATCAACACAACACATTACCCACAGACCACATTATGTTACTCTGTTCTTGCAACAAATAACCTTTTTTTTTTTTTTTTTTCTTTTTTTGAGACAGAGCCTCAGGCTGTCACCCTGGATAGAGTGCTGTGGCATCACAGCTCACAGCAACCTCCAATTCCTGGGCTCAAGCGAGTCTCCTGCCTCCGCCTCCCAAGTAGCTGAAACTACAGGCACCCGCCACA
>CAUYRH010135405.1:0-41875 GCA_963574655.1 Perodicticus potto | reverse complement strand
CTTGTGTTTTTTAATCCAGTCAGCCAATCTATGCCTCTTCAGTGGAGAATTCAAGTCATTAACATTTATTGAGATAATTGATAAGTGTGGTAGTGTTCTATTCATCTTATTTTGTGAGAGTCCATTGCTTAGTGTTATCTTTTGCATCAGTGTGGAGGTAAGGCTCTGTCCTTTAATTTCTGAGTTCTTATTCTGCTGTTGATCCATTGTGATGGTCAGTGTGTAGAACAAGTTGGAGTATTTCCTGTAGAGCTGGTCTTGTTGTGGTGAATTTCCTCAATGTTTGTGTATCAGTAAATGATTTGATTTCTCCGTCAATTTTAAAACTTAGCTTCGCAGGATACAGAGTTCTGGGCTGGAGATTGTTCTGTTTAAGTAGATTAAAGATAGATGACCATTGTCTTCTTGCTTGGAAAGTTTCATTGGAGAAGTCTGCAGTCACCCTGATATATTTGTCCCTGTAGGTCAACTGGCGCTTACTGCTGGCAGCTTGAAGAATCTCTTTTATTTTGTCTTGACTTTGGACAGGTTCATCACTATGTGTCTTGGGGAAGCTTGGTTAGAATTGAGGCGGCCTGGGGTCCAATATCCCTCTGAAAGGAGAGTGTCAATCTTTGGTGATATTTGGGAAACTTTCATTTATAATATTCTCTAGTATGGCTTCCATTCCCCTGGGGCATTCTTCTTCCCCTTCTGGGATACCTATAAGTTGTATGTTTGAACGCTTCATAGAGTCCCATAATTCTGTCAGTGAACGTTCTGCTTTCTCTCTCTTCTTTTCTGCCTCTTTAACTATCTGAGTTATCTCCAGAGCTTTGTCCTCTTCCTCTGAGATTCTTTCTTCTGCATGGTCTAATCTGTTGTTGATACTTTCTACTGCATCTTTAAGTTCCCTAATTGACTGCTTCAGTTCCCTCATCTCTGCCATATCCTTTTTATATTTTTCATAGTGTTCATCTCTTAATTGATTCTGTTTTTGGATTTCTTTTTCCACTTTATCAGCATTTTCCTTCATTTTTCCTTCATTTCCTTGATTGTTTTCATCATCTGTATTCTGAATTTTCTTTCTGTCATTTCTAACATTTCCTTATAGGTGGAATCCTCTGCAGTATCTACCTCACAGCCCCTTGGGGGGGAGGATACATATTTTTTTGTACTACTTTTGATCTTTATAAATACTGTCTGTGGAGAAATATTTTCCTCTTTAATTATAAAAGTAGTATAGTTCATTATAGATAATTTAGAAAAGCAACATACTAAAATTGAAGTTATTTATCATCATTACATCAATACCCATATATTAGGCTATTTTCTTTATTCAGTTAATTTTTAATTTTTTAAATTCAAACCTTGAAACAATTTCAGAGCTGTAAGAAGTATATAAAATCCATATGCCCCTTTCCCAGCCTTTCCTAATTTAATATCTTACCTCAATATTGATCCAATCCTATTATCTACAGACCTCATTCAAATTTTGTCAATATGAATTTTATCCCTTTCTCTGTTTAAAGGTCCAAGTCTAGTTACCACGTTGCCTTTAGTTGTCGTATCTTCTTATTCTCCTTGTCTTTCTTGGCACTTTGGAAGAGTACTACTGGCCATTTATTTTGTAGAGTTGTCCACAGTTTGGATTTAGCTGATGTTTCCTCATAATTACAGTCAAGTTACATGTTTTTGGCAAGAGTCCTACAGCAGTGAAGGCTTACAATGTAGATGTGTGGCATTTTTGATGGCATTAACTTTGTACATTTGAGTGGTGTCTGCCAATCTTCTTCGCTCTAAGTTTCCTTTTTTCTTCTTTAGTATTTGATAAGTACCTTGTGGGAGGATACTTTGACATTATGTAAATATCCTGTTTCTTGTCATACTTTCCTCCTTCATTTTCAGAATAATTGGTGATATTTGCCTGAAATAATTGTTATGATTGTAATTTTTTGTTTCCACCATTCCTGGACTTTTTACTATAAGAAAGAACTTTCCCTTCTCCCCTGTTTATTTATTTTATTAAATTAGTTATTTTTATAAGTATAGGTTAATGGATGCTTGTTACATTCTATTAGATAAAATTCTTTGCTCTCATTATTTATTTTGCTTCCCAAATTTTGCGAGGGTCAGCCATTGAGAGTCTCCGTAGATAGTAACTGCAGCCCTCTGACATGTCCCCTTTGTTTCTTGAATACTCCCTTGCATTCCAGCATCTTGTACTTTTTCTTCCCCAGCCCTGGAATCAGCCAATTTTTATAAAAATCCCTGATTTCCTTTTGGGGGGGGAATTTTTTTAGAGTCTACCATTTAGATGCTTGATACTACTCGGGTATCTTTGCTTCCAGGCCTTCTCAATGGATAAAACAAGAATATAAACATATATACAAAGACATCTATCTCTATTTGTGTATCTGTGTCTATATAAAAACTACATCTATAATTCTGATACCTCTCATTGCAATCTAACACCAAAGTGTTCATTCTTGTCTTCCCCTCTTTTTTAATTTATAATTGTTTTTTCTAGCTGTGTGAGATACCAAACTCTCATTTATTAAATATATTTACTTATATACTCAGTTCTAGAGTACTCATAGTTTTAGAATTATTAACCCTTCTGCAAATAGCAAATTAACTAACTAGAGTATAATAATTGTATACAGCTCTTTTTAGCCTTTAGAGTCATTCTTTGTACATTTATATACACGTACACTTGCTCTCTCTTTTGTCTTTTATAAATTTTTGTTGTGTTGTCATATAACCTTTTTAATTTAATAGTTTACAGTGTTAAATATTATTCTCAAGTATAATTTCTAGTGGCTACACCATACTCATCCATATCAAATGCTGTAATTTATTTAATGAGTTCCCTGTTCTTAGACAATTGTACATGCAGTCTTCCTATATTGTAAGTTACAAACATTAGTTTTGACCATCTTAAATGTTTGACTCGGCTTTTCAGAAGCCATGTGACAATAAACTCAATTGTAAAGAGATGACAAAGAGCTTCATATTATAGATCCTCTCATTCCTGCAATTTCTTTGCAAGATTATGATAAAAGTAAACAGTGGAAAACATGGAACGAAAATCAAAAGCTGATAAAATTTTCTATAACTGGCAATTCTAATTTTGTACCTTGTCATTTTCATTTTGACACATGGATACTATGGGCCTTAGAAAGTATTGGTTTAAGCTGTTTTCCAAACTGCAGCTCTGCTGGCTGATAGAAGATTATGCTACCACTCTCCTGAGACGTCAGCATGACCTTGTGGTCTTTGGATAGAAATCGGTGCCACCAGTTCTGACTATAAATTCTTCTGCTGTTTTAGTATAAGGCCTTAAGAAAGTCATTTAACCCCCTTGTTATCTAAGTAAAAAAAACACCTTATAAGAGTTGTAATTAGCTAATGTTTATAAAGAAAACAACAATTTGAGGAGTCAAAGTCAGGTCTATCTTAATAAACTATTCCTTTTATTTTATAGAAGTATGCCTGCCTTCTCTCGGAGCCAGCTTTTAGATTATGAAAACTCTGCAGTGTTGACTATCCCTGTAGTAGAAGTATTTCTCCTGGCTTGTAACCTACTTTCCTTCTCTATCTTTTCAAATTATGAATCAAGGACATTTGTGTCATTTTTTTGGTTTGAGGTATTTTTGTCATGATTCTTTTAAATATTTTACTGTTTCTAGCATTTTCATTTTTATCCTCCCCAGCAAAAGTAAAAGTAAAAATTACTGTACATGCCTCAACTTTAAAAACCTGCGTAAGAAGTTCTAATTTGTAAATTATATAATTTTGGAACAGATTACTGTTGTCCTTTTCCTTTGAAATCCTCCTGATCATGTTAACTATAAAATGTGGTAAATGATGTGATGGCCTTTCTGTGGTCAATGTACCAAAGAAAGCTTTTTGGGAAAAGTACAAATAACAAAGAAATTAAAGTGACTTGCCTAAATTTTCCAAATTTGATGTCAAAATTAGAAGTGATGATAAGTGTCTGATGTTTAGAGTAGCTCTCTGCCTCACTATTTTTATCAAGTGATAACGAAATTGATGTTCAGACAAGTTAAATAACCTTGTTGAGGGTGATTTGTTGAGGCAGTCTGTGCTGAAACCAAGTGGATATATCAGAACTTTTGTTTTGTTCGTTTACATTGTTCTTAGACTTCTTTTTCAAGTGGATTTTCATAGAGAAGTAATTTCAGGACTTGTATTCTTGCTCAAATATCTCTAATCCTTTTTAAAAAGTGCCATAAGTCTTTAAGTTAAAAATCATCTTCACTTAAATGAAAAGCCTCTAAATACAATACTAAAGCAAATAGTACGAGAGACATGTTTATATCACAGTCACTCCCACGACCTCCTATCTGGTATTCGCATCAAAACTTCCTCGGAAATGAGGTTTCAGGGGTTTTTTCATGGTTTTTATGGAAAAAGAAAAACCATGGCTTATGAAGCCAACTCCACTGAGAACCAGAGGGCCATGTGATTCAGAGTTTAATTGTGCTGTCAATTTATGGAGTTAATTTGGGAAGTTTTTTCAGAAGTAGTAGAGGACATTGCTTGGAAGGTTCACAAGTAGGGCAAAAAGTTATAAGAAAAAAAAGGAGAAGAAAAGAAAAAGGGGGGGAGGGGAAGAAGTGGTAGAGGACAGATTTGCCTATCAGCTAATGTACATTTTAATAGATCAAAAATTTGTCTACTTTAAAATTTATTTTAAAAGATGTTAGCAATAACATCCTTAAAGACTATAAGAAAAATGATACTAGTATATGTAAGGAAAACCCACTCTCACACACACATGCACACACCTACACATGCTGAAATGTGACAGTGAGCACTGATTAGAAAGAGCTCTAGGAACCTTAAATTGGAAGTGAGGTATATTAAATACATCAATTGGATATGATGATCAATATATCATCCCTGCATCTCCTACCACCTTCCAGAAAAAAAAAAAAAATGACTGTTTAATGATGACTCACTCATAAGGGCTTTCTTTGTACCAGGCTTTGTTACACTTGCTTTGTGTCCTGTTAACCTGTTTGCTGTAATGTTTGCTGCTGAAACAGTCCAGGTACTGTCCTCACTCTACAGACGAAGACTAAGTCACCTTCCCAAGGCCACCTCAGAAAGCAAAAACAGCCTTTATAAAAGTGTATTTCATTGGGTTCCCTTTGTCCTATAAAGATGGATTTTAAAATTATGCTTACGATCTAGTGAGAATTTGTTTTAAAAGGGGAGAACGTCACAGGAATTTCTGCATTTTTTTAAACCAAGAATTCCCACTAGGGCATGAATAATATTTTTCAATTAGTCCTTTCTCATCCATGTATACTCAAATCACCTCTCTTTAATTACCCTAGTTCCCTTTTCAACAGTCTGCCTGTAATTACTTTAACCAGTTTCTAAGAGGGACTTGTTAATATGATTGAATATTTGTAACTGCTTTATTGTATCACTCTACAGTGTCCAGTTGACATGGTATTTACCTTTTTTGTGTCAACTGCTCATAATCATCTCAAGTTTTTATAGAATGCTACGAAGACCAGTAAATTAATCATCCGTGCCCTCACCTTCTACTCTAAAACTGTAATAATGGAGAATAATGGGGGAAAGATCAGACCACTAATACACAGGGGGCAGGAATGCCATCACAGTTGTCCTCTGCATACACTTACTAATAAGCATACACACAGTTTATGTTCCTCTCTTGTTTTAAGTTTTGCCTTTCCTTCTCGGATTAGCTTGTTGGCTTCTCTCACTGCCTAATTACCACCACCACTAATGGGGCTCTATGGATGCAGCCTTTGTTCCCCAACTAGTCCCTCAGGAAAACCTTCAGACTTCTAGAAGCAACAGAAAATCTCAGTGATTTCTTGCCCCCAAATAATGGAGCTGCCACATTACTCAAAAAAGACAGCAGATTATCTCCTGTTCACTGTTGAGAAAGATCTGTCTTCTGCATACCAAGGCACATCTTGATACAGACTGAATTCACATTTCATTGCCCTAATGGAAGAAGACAAAGGGTGAGCCAGGGTAGCTACCTTGAAAATACTCTCTAGATGATCCAGGGCATGAAAAGAAGACCTCTAAGGAGAGAAGTTCTAGTGGGTAATTTTCCATTGTCTCGTGTACTCTTGGATGTAACTTTAATATAGGAGCTCTTGTTTTACATTATTTTTCTTAACATCCAAGTCTTTTTGAACTAGTAAATTTCCAGCCTTCCTTCTCTTTCACATGTCAGATATACAGAGGGTACCAAAATAATGTATACACATTTTAAGAAAGGAAAAACCTTCATTAAATTTGTAAATTTGTAATACTCAAGTCATGTTTGACTTCAGCAATTATAAAACATGTTCTCTTTATCTCTGTAACATCTTCTGATAAATTAAGCATATATTACATTTCATATAACTAACATTATATTTTCCTATAACCCATAGGTATTCTGAAAACACATCTTATCTATTAAAGTATAATAATGGATAAGTTTAAGATGTGTTTGAACACTTAATATACACACATGTTAGAGTCTGAGAATAGGAAAGAATAGGGTAAAAGAAGCTGAGGAAGATTTGATATGAGAATTTTTCATTTTTCATTGAAAATTTTTTGTAAGATGCTATGTCTGTACACTGGGTCTATATTTCCATTGTCGAATAATTCCTATTTATTTGCAGTAGATTAAAAAACATGAAATATTATGCTGATGCCAGAAATTAGAACCACCATGGAATGAGGGTAGAGTAACATTGGAGAAGCATTTACCCATGAATACGCTAAACACAGGCTCACTGAGTCGGCAGCGTGTTGACAAATACCAGTGTCCGTTGAAAAATAATTGCAGAGTTGAATATATTTAGCATTGGAAATAATTCAGTTGCTGCTGAGCTTAACCAAAGAAGTACTTGGTCAAATCCTTAATCCAATACCCGTAAGAAATATTTTGATGTGGAAAATGGCAGATAGAATCTTCCATGTATCCTTGGTAACATTTTTTCAAATTTTTAAATGCTTATAATCAGTCCAAATGGAAAGATTGTCTTTAAAGATTGTACTATTGCATAGTATAATAACATTCAAAAATCTTCTTCACATCATTTTGAGAAAAAAAGACTATAAGTAAATAGCATCTGCTTTATGAGTGTATTTCAAGGTATATTAATACTATAAGCATATATTTGGAGGGTTTTGTATCATCCAAAGTATACTGAAAACTTATCAATACTATAATATCATTGATTGTCAACATGACTTGGGCACAGTGCTTGGCATATAGTAGATCTCAGTATCTCGCTGGTGAATTGAATTTTTCACTTTTCCTTTGTAGCTCTTTCATAGCAAAAAATTGAAAAGAGATTTGTCATGTCTGCATTCTCAATGTTTTTAAGATTTTCGGCCAAATCTGAATTATTTACCAACAAAAATATATGTAGGTTCAAGGTATATGGGAACTCTCAAAAATCGATTTCTTGTGAACCTTAGTGTGACCTTATCGAATGTGTACAGATCAGGGTGAACTCTAATTCAGGCTCCTTTCCTGGACGGACTTCCAGGAACTCATATCTTTCCATAGAAACCTAAAGAAGCTTTATTAATGGATGACTGTTTAAAAACAAATAATTCTAAATTAACCTAATCCTGAGTGATTATTCTTATTCTGCCAAATGCAAAGATCCACACAATGGTGCAGAAACATAATTCTAGATGGTTAAAGGCACATTTAAACTGCACAGTAAAACACCCAAGACGCCACCTAAAATAAAGTCCCATTCCCCACTAGGGAAGCAACACAGAGCTGATGCATTTAGCATCTCCAAAACTAACACAAACGTGTGGATTTTGAGGTGTTTAACACCTTTACTTATCCTTGTGGATTTATAAGCAATCTTCAAGGACTGTAATATAATTTGGAAGGCTGTTTCCCCCCGGGTGACTTTACCTGTAAGCTTTTGTATGACAATTTGGTGACAGTTTATTGTTGCTATGATGCTATTATGAAGGATCCTTCTACCCCCTGCTTCTCTCCCCATACCCACATAACAACCCTTTTCCCGGTTGGGGCTATAGGAAATGAGTAATGCTTAACCCATTTGTGTGATCAATTCACTTAAGCAGCTACTGTGAAATGTTAATCACAACTTTAATTTGTACTGCATTAGCATTTTGATTAACTTGTAGGCTTGCTAGCGCACTTGAAGCGCTTTTACTCATAGTTACAGCTCGGAAATGACTTTTTGATTAATTAAGTTTGTTAGACAGCAGCTGAGCTTCCTGAATGCTAACCTTCTGGGGGTAAAAGTTCAGGAGAAAGTTACTGTGAACAACTGTTGCTATTGAAAAAGATTCTTATAAATGTACTTACAGCATTTTAATTATTGGCAAAATATTGTATCGTTACTTACAACTGACCTGAGCCTTTAAAGGAGTGTGCCTTTCTGTCAATAAAGCTTGTTTTAGGTTTTCCCGTCATTGTAAAACTTCTGGGAGCTCTTGAACTAAATAGTGAGTTTTCTAGCAGATGTCTAACAACTAATGTTTTAACAAGCTGCCTATGATGAATTTCCAGAGTCTGCTTTTAATGAACATTTTATTTGAGAATAGTTTTAGATTTCCAGAAAAGTTGCAAAAGTAATAAATACAGAGAGTTCCCATATACCTTGAACCTACACATATTTTGCTGTGTATAATATGCCTCTTTTTTAATGCATATCCAAGTTTTTAGCCCAAACTTTCGGAAAAAAATCTTTTCATTTTAATTTTTTAAAGGAGGATGGAAGTAGCCACACAGTGGCACGTGCTTCTCTCACGAGAGACACGAGGCACAGAGCCAGTCAGTGCAGGAACACTGTGAGAGAGCCTAGGTGGCTGGGGAGACTGGTCTGGGCAACCAGAGTGCCTGATCTCCTTTCTAGCCCACCCATGTCCTTCCATGGGAATATGGCCACGGCCACTCCTCTGAGGACCCTGGTGGGCTTATTTCCCAGGAAGCCAGTGTGAGGGGCCAGGGCTGACCCTCCCTGCCCCAGGCTCCTGACAGTAGATCCTTCCCCTTTCTGGACCACCTCCTTTCTCACATAGCTGGCTCCATTCTGAGGCCCCCAGGACAGTGTCCTGAGGAGGAGCCTTCCCTGATGAGACCCAGTGAAATACTCTCCATCTACATCTCTTCAGTGATTAGTCCATGACCTCCTTGGGCACTTGATAACATCAGCATGAATGAAATGACACAGCCTTTCCCAAATTTGCAGATCTTGTAAATCACCGGGGGACTGGCTAAAATGAGACTCTTAAACCATACCCAAATACACTGAATCAGCTTACCAGGAGAAAGACCTGGGTATCTTTATATTAACAAGCATCCTAGATGATTTTTCCTACAGGCAAGTTTAGAAATTATACCAACTCAACATCTTGGGGCTTTGGACAAGTTATAGGCTCAAAATTACAATCTCTCGGCTCAGGTACCCCAAGCTTTCATATTTCACTTCCAGGTACCCTCACAGACAAAAACTTTATACGGACTGAGGCCGAAGGTCACAGCAGTGGGCTATTAGTAGAATGGGTCTCAGAACACAGGTCTCCCAGACCCCACCTCAGAGATCTTCCTCCTCAGCACAGTGTGCCAGGACCTCAAAATGGGGCAAGAAGCCCAGAAAGGGGAGGGATCTACCTTCAAGACCAGGGGCAGGCAGGGCTGACCCTGTCCCCTCACACCAATTTCCCAGAAAAGAAGCCTACCAGACCAGGGTTCTTAGTGGAGTGGCCGTGGCCTTGTCCCACTGATGGACATGGTGGGAATAGAAAATGAGAGGATGTGGGCATGAGAGTGGGCCAAGATGGGACAGCAGGGGGAGATCTGGTGCTCATGTTGTCCTGACCAATCTTACCTACCAGCTGGGCTTGCTTCCGCCTTTTCTGCAGTGGCTGGCTCCATGCCTCAACCTCTCGTGAGAGAAGGAGACGCCACCACGTGGTCACTTCCCCCTCCTTTTCCCGAGGCCCTGATGCTAAGTGTTATGGCTCCATCAGGGGAGCGCCTGCTTCCAAGATGATGGCAGCGGCAGCATCCTGTGCGGCTGGCTGGGCAGGCTGAGGCTCCCACACCTGCAGCACCTCCCTGAGGAGTGGGTGCCCAGGCAGGAGGGAAGCCAGGATGGGGCGTGACTACCATATTCCAGGGTATTGTTTTGCACGTGGATAGCATTATTGTTTTCTGGAATTACACTTTTAACACATAAGCATAAATAAAAGAATTAAAAGCATTTATATAAATAAGAAATTAGGACTAGCCATGTATAATGTACATCCTTATTTTTTCCTCAAAAATTTGGGCATAAAAATGCACATACATAGCAAAATATTTTTCCTCTAGTATTAACATCTTACACTTGTTAGTAAGGTACATTTGTCACAATTATGAAACAAATTTGACACATAATTATTAACTTAAGTCCCTACTTATTCAGAACTCTTTAATTTCAACCTAACGTCCTTCTTTTTTTTAATTGATCTGCAGTAGTTATACATACTTGGGGGTACATGTGATACATGTATTTTGATACGTGTATACCATATGTAATGATCCGAATATGTATTTTCTATTCTAGAATTTCATTCAGCGTATCACATTAAAATTTAGTCATTGTGTCCCTTGGCTGTGATAGTTTCTCAGATTTTGCTTGTTTTTGATGATCCTTCCACAGTGTTTTGAATTCTCATGATATTCCATAAATAACAACTTCATTTTTATAAATTAATGCAATTTTTTTCTCATTCTGGACTAAATATCTTTCTTTTAAACTCCGATAGCAATGTAATATCTTTATGTTATTTGATTTTGTTCTTATTCTAGACTAAGTGATTCTGTTTTAAACTCTGATGACAGTGGATTATCTTTATGCCATTTAATTTAAACAGAAGTAGCAACATTGTCTATCATTTCAACCTCTGTTGTGATCTTATTTTCATGTGTTTGTTGAGACCTTTATACTATCACTAGATACATTAAGATGATATCAAAAGATATGAGGAAAAGAAGAAAGGGTCCTTAAAGAGGAGGAAGCAGGGTAACTGGAGGAGGAAAAGATGCAAGTCATGGGAATACTCAGAAGGGAAAAGAAAGGTCAGAACACCACCTGTCGAGCTGTACGTAGACCCTACGGCCAGAGGAGATAATGCTTAGGATTAAATTGACAGATTTCTTAAACTGAAATTTAGATTTTAGGGGAAATTTTTAAATAATGAGCTGTGAGCTAGATCTTATTATCTATCATGTAACCTACCTCTTTATTTACATTTAATGATGTCATTTTGCTTTAAGTGACCTTGGTCAGTGATTCTGTTTCCTTGAAATAAAGTTGATTTGATTCTATCACAGTATTTAATGTTCCTCTTTTACCCTTGGATTGTTTAAATCCAGAATTCAGTAGTGTTTCAAAGGATAAATGCCTGAAGTATTAAGATACAGTTGAAGCCAAAAGGGTAGATTAAAATTAATTTTAAAATTTTAAGTTTTCAAAAATTGTGTTTATAAAATTTACTCACAGAGACAATCAATTAAATACATCATAATTTTGCATGGAGTTTGTATTCTTCTGCTCTATAGGGACAAGACGACAGATGTAAGCCATCTCAAGTTCTGTTTGAAACAGGACAGAGTTTGTGTGAGTCAGCAGAGATAATTGAACATAGTATAATGAGCACAGATAGGAAATTGGAAAACCAACATCAAGGCTTAACTCTTGTGAACTTCAGTTTCTCTATCTGTGGAAAGGAAGTAATGCTAATGCCTGCCTCATAGTTGATATTGTTAAGGATTAAATGAGAACTATTGGTGAAAGTGTTTTGAAACCTGGTACTACTATTTAAATATTTTCATCACACCACATCGCGTACTTTTTAGACATTATAATGACATTATATAATTCACTATTGGGACTTTTCACAGTAATTGTGTGAGATTTACTTTATGTAAAACATAGATATGTTGCCAAGCTTGAAATGTTGTCTTTTTACAATATAATCTGCAGTTGCAAAAGATAAGAAGAAAAATATATGGAGAATTGAATAAATCTGTCCTTTGCAGAAAGAGACCACCGTGAAAATGTATTGAATTTAAATGCTAAGATCAAGCCTGTTATGCTTAGGGAGTTATTGAAATTGATTTAAAATAACTGCTAGGACATGAGCATGCCCTTGGCTTCAGGGGCCTCACTTCTTTAAAAATGTCCTTCTAGAGAAGTGGTTCTCAACCTTCCTAATGACGCGGCCCTTTAAAATGTTCCTGTGGGTTGCAACCCACGGTTGAGAACTGCTGGTCTAGAAAGTGTCCATTTCCTAAATTCCCTTTGTTTGGAGGGGTTTCTTTTTGTTTGTTTCTTTTTGTTATTGTTTTATTTTGGTTTACCTTTGCGTAAAGCTAAATACTTCAGAAGTTCTCTAGCTTTGCACATAAGAATGAGGTCTAGGATGTGTAGTGTGTGTTTCCTTTGGGATTTTTGTCTCTCACGCTCTCTCTTGCTCTTTGTTCCTCTCTCCTTCCTTTCTTTTTCTTGCCTCTCTTGCTCTCTCACTCAGATGTAGGTAGACGCACCACCACCATTTCAACATTGAACTTTGAAACTCCTAAGGTGGTGATTCTTTTTACTTCCTCAACAATAAAACTTATCTTCACAAACCTCTCCAAACACCTCCTTGTTCCCAGGCTCCTGCTTTTATGATCATACTATATTTTACTTTTGATGTCCTTAAGATTTCTCTCTGAATCACCTTCCTAGCTCTGATGTCTTTTCCTGCCTTCCTTAAATACCTGTTCATAGTCTCCAGCTCTCCATCAACAGTGGCTTCAGCAGATGGTCGTTTTTTAATATCACAATCACATGCCACACTCTCACTCTAATAACTGTTAGATACAAACCACTTTCACCCCTGTCTCCAGGATATCACTTTCTGAGCCTCTTCTCTGACCACAGCACCTTCACCAGTCGGCTTGACTGAACGTTTCTTTTATTATGATCTGTCGTCTCTCATCTTTTTCCTGATCCTTTCGTTTAGTCCTCAGTTAACCTATCACTTCACTTCCACCCAGCCCAGCATTGGCCCCAGAGTTGGCCATTTCAACAATAACATCACTGGTACCTCCCTGGGTAACTATCAGTGTCTGAGTCTCTGCTTTCACTCAGATTACTCATTTGTTATTGCTAGAAGCAACCACAGCACACTGCTGATTGTTTCTACTACAAAGTCGTGCTGTTGAAACTCAGCGGCTCTAGTTTTTACTCACATCATTAATTCTGCCCAGTGCTTCCCTGTATTCCAGAACTTTCTGTGCTCCTTTATGGTACTTTCTCCCAGCAAGAGACATCGCCTCCATACGAGTGTTGTCAGTTTCCTTTCTCTTCACCTCAGACCTTCTCTGTCTTTGACTCTCTGTAAGTCGGGTCTTCCAAAACCCGTAGAAGCTCCCTTTTCTGTGCCGCTTGCCCCACACCCTGGCCACAGAGCCCTCGTCATCCTTCTCCCAGGACACTTTTCTCTGTGCAGCTCATCCTTTTGTTTAGTATATCCCTGACCTCAAGGATATTACAGTCCACCTGAAAAGATAGAAAGTAAACTTTATAAAAACAAATGACCATATAGTTTGTGTTGCCATTTTAATGCTGAAAAACTAAAGTTTGCAGAAAATCGCAGCTTTAAAAAGCACCTAATCAAACTCCGTGAATTATCAGGTGAGGATAATGAATGCCAGCAGTTAAATTTGCCCAAGGCCCTACAATAAATTTAGAGTCTCAAGTCCCTAAATTTTCAGGCTAAATCTCTTTTTAATACACCACACTATCATCAAACCAGTATAAAGCATTTCTGAATTATACTGATGATTACACTTTATCCAAACTCATTATTTATTCTAAACATACTATCTTTCTCAAAGTCCCATTTTATCTAGAATACGCTTTCCTCACAGACTCTTTAATTCTCGTTCAGGACCCCATTCGATTTCTACACACCTTCCCCCTCATCCTGAACTTCATAGGCAATGTACTGTCTTGGTTAAAGCAAGCCCTTTGGAGTCAGGCTACCTGGAGTTTGAATGCCAGCTGTATCCACTTACTGGAGCCATACAGCCCTAAAGGTGTTTCTTTACCTGTCTGGCCCATAGTGTCTTCATCTGTAAAATGGGTTTAAATTCAATAGCTTATGTAAAGTAGTCAGCAGAGTGGTTAACAAATAATAGATGCTTAAGGGGCTTAACAAACATCCATTCTAATCACAGTTATTTCAGCATTGCCCTTGAGAGCACCTTAGCTGGCCTCCCCCGGCCTCTCTAGATCTTATCTGTAGGTAAGCCCCACTCTGCTGTCCCTACCCCTGCTCTGAAGCTGCTCATTCTGGTTTGGCTGTCCTCTTAGTGCCCAGGATTCCTTAGTGCCCAGTTCAAGCCTATACTCTCCCAGGGGCCCATGTTCACCTGAACGTCTCACCTGGCTTCACAGTGGCACCTCAGTTAAATTACATTTGAAACCAAACTCATCACCCCCTTTCCAGCCCACCTCTCTTCAGTAAATGACAGCTCCACTGTTTTTGTTAATTTGGTAAGGGTTTAGTTTAAATTTAATTTTATAAGTGAATATAGTCCTAGAAATCACATTTCTATTATGCCATAGCTGAGGATGACAAAGCACGGTGGAATCAGCAATTAATGGAAATTGATTCCAACTTAGTAGTAGAAAGTCTTATGTGCAGTCAGACCCCATCCATTTTCCCCCGGCTCGCAGAATCATCTTGGCTTTGTCTAGTGGGTAGTGTGCCAAGTAGAAAGTAAGAAACACAGGAGTGTTGGACATTTCCCTAATGTTAATGCTAAGCCCTAAAGAATGTCAAGAGCCATTTCTTCTCAGTGTACTGAAATAATCTTTTGTTCTTGAGTATTAGATCTCTGTAAAGGACTTAGAGGTTGCTTGGGAAACACCACCATGATCTCCAGCCTTTACCAATGCCAACCCTGCTCTGGGGGGAAGCATATACCTATCAGACCTAATCTGCCAGGAAAATTGCAATAACAGACAGTGAGACACGGAGAGCCTGTCCCAGGCACAGTCATCCACAGATGTGTTCCTATAAGCTACCAGGACCCTCAGGCCCATGTACCTAAACCACCCCTTGGCTTTTGCCTCTGTCAGGTATGGGCCTCTGAACAATAACCTGGGCTTGCTCCCCCAAACTGAGGAGCAGGCCCACCATCCTCCAGTGGGTTCCAAGCTGTCGGCTCTCCCCTTGGCCTAGTTCCCAGGGTTTCTTGTATAGTGATCTCTCCTTATCCACAGGGGATACATTCCAGGGCCCCCTGTGGATGCCTGACACCACAGACAGTACCAAACCCAGTAAGTATCAACCAGAACACATTTTTGTTCATGTCTTCCCACCGCAAATGTATGCCTTTTCCCTGTTAACTACACACTTATCCTGCACAGCGGCTGTAACTTTTGCAGTTTGAGGTGTGACAGAAAAACTAGCACAAATGTTTACCATGCGGTGTTTACCATGTGCGGTGTTCAGCACAGTATCATGGTGTACAGGTATTTTTCCTTCTATACAATTTCACTTGTATGAGATTCCTTCTAGTCTTAGCAACTCAGCATAAGATTTTTTTTCCATAGGAACTTTTCATCTTTTCTCTTAGCAGTGAAGTACTTCATGAAGTAGCAATGAAAATAATTTCATGGTTGGGAGTCACCACAACATGAGGAACTGAATTAAAGGGTTGCAGCATTAGGAAGGTTGAGAACCACTGTCTTAGAGGAAGTACTTTATAGCTTCTCTTGGGCTTTGTGTTTTCAGCAGCACTACTCTTGTGCTTTGGGGCCATTATTAAGTAAAATGAGGATCTTGAAACGTAGTGCCCACAGATAAGAGGGACTACTGTATGTTTACTTGAGTTATTTCTCCTGTACTTTACTGTCTATGGTAGATGTGCAGTAACTTACACTGTTGTTATTGTTATATTTTTACCTGTATTCTTTAATGAAACAAATATTTCTGGAGTATACTGTACAAAGGCTGGAGTAAGAATAATTCCAGATTATTGCTGGCATAGAGCCTATGTGTAAACAAAGACTCACAATAGGATGATGGTGAGGTGTGTCCAGAGCAGCAGCAGGAGAGGCATGTGCAGTCAAGCACGGGTGAACAACAGGGGCATGCTCTGCAAAGCGTGTTGTTAGGCGGTTTCATCTCTAGGACATCAGACGTGCATAGCCTGGATGGCAGAGCCTGCTGCCCACCCGGATAGACTACGTGGTGCAGACCTGTGCAGCTGCTACTGTGCTGCGTACTGTTGGCAGCAGAACACACTTGTACATAGACGTGTATCCAAACACGTCTACATGTAGAAAAGGTGCTTGCAGAACGCGGTAGGGCCGACCCATGGACCACTGTCGTATGTGCGGTTCGCGGTTAACCAAACGTCATCGTGTGGGGCATGACTGTGCCACACCCATCTGGCAGATCAGGGAGGCTTCGCTGTGAGAAGCAGCCTGGGAGCCGGACTTGGAGAAGGAATAGGGATGTCCAGGATGAGGTAGAAGGAACGGTGTTTGGGGTAAAATTAGAAGGAGAAGAAAAGAGAACAACAAGAGCAAGGGCAACTGTGGGAAAATACCCTAGTGTTCTTACTGCTCGACTAAGAGTACCGAGGAGGAGGCGGAGTGGAAAGCAAGAAGCAGGTAGATCACAGCAACTTCGGCGTCGTGGAGAGAGGGAGCAGTTTCTCCTCCACGCACGGGGCAAGGCCATTAGAGAAATTAAGGCAGAGCAATGACATGATCACTTTTACTTCTTTAAAAAATACTTTAGAAATAATGAAAAGTACACCGTGAAGGGAAATGAGACGAGAAAGCGAGTGGAGGAGTAATCACAACGCCCAGGGGAGAGAAGGTGCGGTTGCACCAGGCGGGGGCAGAGCGAGCAGGACGGCCAGGGGCCTGAGCAGGGACACGGGGAGCAGCATTGGCCAGCCCGTCTGAGGACTCACAAGCTCTTCCCCTCCCACACTCTTCCTCTCCCCACCTGCCTTTTCTCTAAATTAAAGCAAGATCAATATACTTTTCAATTCGTATGGCTTTTTACTTCATGTAAACAGATCCTTGAGTGTTTTTGCACATTTTCACATCTGGTTCATAGGATGAAATATTTAAGAGAATTCCCATTTATTTTATGAAATATTTCAACTTCAGCATGAAAACGTCTTGGTCTGGAATTTATTAGCAGTCAAGTTATATTGTAAAATCACAAGTAAAATTGCCATAGTTACTACACATTGCACGTTCTACCGTCCTCGTGATTCTGCATTAGGTATAATTACTCATTTCTCGTTTCCTTTGCTCTTTCCTTAGCAGGACTCAAGAGTTGTGACTTGTGAAATACTTTTTTTTTTTTTTTGTATAGATGAGTACTATTCATCATGACCTGCTTGTCTCAGATACTTCGTAGAAAGACAAAATTTATTATTCTGCTCTGTAAAGGAAAAGGAAGAATATAAGTGGATTTCCCTAGGTTTATAAACATGGGAATTCATACATGTATACCCACACATATGCACATATACAAATATGTCCTTTATACCCACCTTCAGTCTTTATAATGTGTGTCTAGCTGAAGGTTAATGGGTGCTAAAGACCAATCCTGTAATGTATGAAAAGACATAAATTGGTTTGGCCAGATGTTTTTTTTAAACTATTATTTTTCACAAATTAGAAAATACATAACAGGAAATGTAAAGCTTAAAAGGAAAATGTGACTGGGCCAATAGTACTAAGTTTTAATAATATGGCATATTAATTTTTCTAATATAACATACTTTACAATTATTTCTAAAAACCTAAATAGGTTTTGCGCAACATTTTATAAATATTTTACTGTTCATAAGATACTATTAAAATATCATCTTAAGCATTTTCTAGGTACAGCTAGTTTCTCGTATTGTCACCCCTTTATTTCCCAAAACAAGAGAACACAGTCCTAAAAGTATATGAAGTACCTGCCTAAGATCCTGATATTAACTTATGTGTCTTTAAGTCAGCATTCTCAGGAATCTAATTTAATTGAAATAGCTTTGCCTGTGCAAACTTTGCCTTTGTTTAAATAAGATTTCACTGTTTAGTTTTGCCTTAAGCAAATGCAGCCTTTTGTTTGTCCATAAAGCACTAGATTAAACGTATGGACTAATATGTATAGCTTCTGGTCCTCTCACGGGTATCTCTGGCTGCCCGCCCTTTGCTAGTGAGTGGGGTATTATTGTCATTGAAAACCTGGGCTCTGTCTTGAACCTATTCTTTGGGGAAAATAAATTTTTGGCAAGAAAACCTTCTATCTCTTCACCATTATTGATTTTTGATTTGAAAGACTTCTTGAGATTTACTCTTTAAATGCAGCTACTACTGTTCTTGATACAGTGAATTATGCAAGTCCTTGCTCTCATAGTACATCGACTTACCCCTGTTTTATCACTGGGTTCCAGTATTATCCAGCTGTCTTTGCTGCCCTGTGCAAGCTTAGGATTTGGCTCTTTGTTACAAAGCGGCATCCAACCCAACTGTAGTTTATTTTCTGGTTTCTATTTGAATGAATAGTGATTTAGAGAAAGAAGATCATTGGTTTCTGTGGTTTTTCTTAAGGCTAACTTCACATTCCCAATGGAGATGGTGAGTGCCATATAACCTTATAATATGTGCGTTTTTTCTCTTTAGGCAATGCTGGATGTAGCTGCAAACCAGGGCTGGCTAGTGACTGCCCTGAATATTACCAACTTGGTTCAGATGGTGATCCAGGGGAGGTGGTTAAAAGACTCTTCTTTTCTTACAATACCCAACATAGAACACCACCATCTTCACCTTTTCAGGTAATTATTTTAATGTTTGATGAAATTGTCTTTTTTTTTTAATTTCAAAAAAAAAACATGTTTTATATGTGTGGTCACTGGAATTTCATGTCATGCCTAGAATATTGATTATTTACAGTGAAAATGCCCCTATTTCCCAGATGGAGGTATGGTCTGGTGATGTAACATTCTTAATTTGCATTTGGTCATCAGCCCCAAGCTAACAACAGTTCAGGTTAACCCGCCCCTATCTAAATTGCTTTCCATTTGCAGCATTGAATACATTTCTATTTTAACTGCATTTATTCCTTTACAATGTCTACCTTCATTTAAGAAGATGTTATTAAAGTGCCTTGTGATCTAAAGCAAAATAAATGACCAATTGCTGTTACTATAGAAGAGATTGGAGGAATCTGAAATCCATTGTCAAAAGAAAATTGTACATCTGCAAATGTTCAAAACTGAGTAGTTTTATATACTAGGAGCTTAAGAAATAACCTGTACTTAAAAGAACAGTTTATATAACATCAAATTTTTTAACCCATAAGTCTCATATACGTGGCTGCAAACATTTTAACAAGGAACAGTACATAATGCAAGCAAGGTTGTCAGAGTTTAAATGGAAATATTTCCTTCACACCAGAGTTTCACACCAGTTGAGAGATGCTTTACAGCCAAAATTTTGGTTCACAGTTATGTAGGCAAGCAAATTAGCCTGGCTGGAGCTTGCCATCATGCACCCTGTACCTCTTGTTAGCTGGATGAGAGGTGGCAGTCACTTAAGGCATCTAGACACAGATGCCAACAAGAACTTCAGGCTCCCCTTGGGAAAGTCCCCCAGTTTGACTCAAGTGCACTGGGTTCCAGGGCAGTTGTCTCCATGTGCTTGAGTCTCTAGCATAGGGTATCCCTGGAAATTAAAAGACATACCAGAGAGTGAGCCATGCCAACAACAGGTGGCATGGGGAGAAAGGCAGATACCTCATGAAAATCTGCAGCTCAGTTTCATAAGCTCTTCCAGTAAGTTACTAAAAGTTCTGGGAGAAGGGCATAGTAGTAAAGAAGGAGCATTAAAGTACTACCCCGCAGCTGGCAGGTCTGCTATGGAAACTGCTTAGGGCCCAGGAGATTTGATCCAGTTTTCTTATCCACCATAAGGATGGTGTATTAATGCAATTTCAATTACATTTTTCTTCTTAGTGTAAGATTTAGATGGCCTGTGTTTCTGGAATCTGGCATTACTAATGCTATAAAAGATTTCCAAATGTACTATTAATTTTATGTTCCTAACAATTTATAATTTAAGTCTATATTTAAGCAATTGTACTAGAAAGAGAGATTTCCCTGTATTCATTAAAAATGTTAGGACTATTAGTGTACACAGCTGTGATTTAATAAAAAAAAAAAAAATGTTAGGACTGCAGATAAGTACTTCATCCAGAAGCATTTCTTCACATGCCTTCCTATAGAAAGACACCTAAAGTCTGTGAACCCTGAGTATTTACAGAGCTCACAGTTTACTTGTTTTATGCAGTGATAGCAATACTGCCTTAGGTGGAGAATGCTACCTGATTTTTAAAACTTACTATAATGGCCTTTAAAAAGTTCTGTCTTAGGGTGGCGCCTGTAGCTCAAGAGTAGGGCCCCAGCCCCATATACCGGGGGTGGCAGATTCAAGCCCAGCTCTGGCCAAAACTGCAAAAAAAAAGTTCTGTCTTATTTTGGCAAAAATACTATTCTAATTAAGTAAACCACCGTTGTCAAAAAACTTATTCATTCTGTGAAAGAATTGTTTGGTTAGTGTTGATGTTATTTCTTAGAAAATGGAAGCCCGTTATAAAGGGCCCGCGTGCGAAGTGTCGGACTTCCATCGAGTGCCTTCCTGAACTGATCCAGGCCTGTGCAGGGAAGGAGCACTTGTTCAGCGCCATGGTGGAGAATGAGCTACATGCTGCAAAAACAAAGCAGGTAAGGCCATCTCTTAAGTGCTCTGAAGGCTCCCTACTTGCTCTGGGAAGTTATACTTAAAGCATGAGTTATGGAGCCAGGCTCAACTGAGTTTAAAGTCTGGTGTGCCATGTATTAACAATGGTTGTGTGCATAAAAACATATCTGTCTCCCGGCACAGTCATCACAAGACTTACTCTGTAAGATTAAGCAAGACACTATATAAGGTACTTCATACAGTTCCTAACACAGCATAAGAACCCAATAAATAATAGTGAGAATAATGACAGTAAAAGTGATCAGTAGTAGTATCAGCACTATTAGCAGTTGCTTCAGTGTAATGCAGTTGAGCTGGCTCATGTAGCCTGGCCTCATGTAGCCTTCCCAGGAGCCCTCTACTCCCCTCTTCAGAATAGTTTTTCTTTTTTTTGCTTGGGTATATTTTCATGCAATTCCCTCAGTTACTTGTTTTGCCCCCTTTCTATTGTAAACAATTTATGGTTCTTAGATTCTAAAGGATTCTTTCAAAGTATTCACTCATTTGTGAACCATATAACTTATGTAGAAAGCTGAATCTTTGTTGTGAAATATAACATGGGTCATCTCTCCAATCTTTGGGAAAGCCAAAAATATGAATGAATGATGCCAGAAATATTTGGCTATGGAGACTTTTAAGTATTAAGCAATTTTACCCTAAACATGTCAAAGTAAACGTTCAGGATTTATAACATAATCAACATATTGACTTGCAAATGCAGGTATTAAGGAAACTTCTAAACCATGTCTCTTTTTTCCAAATAGAACTTATTTTTGAGAAAGACTTGGAAAAAGTGTAACAGGCACTAACATCTGATTGACTGTTCAGTTTCTGTTGAACCCAAAATTGGCACAAAAAACTATTTAAATATTCATAATAAATGCCTATCTAGAAAGATAAATTACCATCAAAATTATGAATAAAAACAATATATTTAAATCAAAACAAGGCTTCTGTTAGCAACAACAGATTTCTAACATAACATACACTGATTCCAAGCCAAGTTTTAGACGTGATGAAAAATTAGAACATTGTTATAATTAGTTCAGGGAGAACTCAGAAGTAAACTTACTTAATTTATTTGCATAAATTGCCATTCTGTTATCTTTAAAACCAAATGCAAATTGGCTCTGTCTGATATGATGATGGTTATTTGGCTCAAAAGTGCTTCAATTTGCAGAGCAATCTGGTGTCGGCTCTGCAGTGAGGCGATCCCAGGTAACATACAAATCCTGAATTATTCCAGAAATTAGTATGTTTAAAGCATCAATTTAAGTGCTAATTGCAGTAGTAATGAGAAAAAGCAGTACAACTGTGAGATTTGCATCTTCTACCCCATCAGTATGCCTGGAACGGCTGCTGACTGGCAGAGGATTTGGCTGCTAATTAAATAATTGTATGCATGGCAGTGCTCTTGCCTGATTCAATAGATGAAGATTAATCCTCAGATAAATATGTTTGGCTGGTATTGAAATGTCTTAGCAATTTCTTTAAAAACGGCTGATCTTATATACATAAATATATATATACACACACACATACACACATGGCTAATAAATACGTGTACACACTGTAGGTCAAAAATAATAATATTAATTCATACAAAAAGAATAAATATACATATAAGCCAGATATGACTTGTAGGACCTTAGTAAAGTAAAATCCTAATGTGTTGTGATAACAGAAAATATTATATTGGTAACTAATTTAATGGCACAAGTAAAGAAACATAGGAAGTCTTGCATCATGTGGTAAATGTTACTTGTGTTGTCTCACAAAATTAAATGTTTTACAGAAATTGTGTATTTCAGTGTCCCCATGACCGCGACCCCATGCCGTCCAGTCTTAGATGAACATCAGGTGGCAGAGCCTCTGTCCTCGGCAACTATTGGTTCTTACTGGGGATAGAGCATCATTTGTATTTGAAATACATTCTGTGGCTTGACTATTTCAAAGTCTAGTCCCAGACATAATTTCAGATTAATAAAACAAGTTATAGGATTGGAGTTGAATTGAAAATTTGCATTGAATTTACATTTCTTAATTCCTAAGGGGTAGATTGGTTCATCAGGGCTACTTCATTTCAATGAAGTATACTCAGCAGCACTAAAGTCTCAGCAAATGCAATCAAAACCCATAAGGAAATCTATATTATGTATTAAAGGAATAAAAAGAAAACTAAAATTGAGGTACTGATGTACTTTTAAAAACTAACTTAGAAGATGGCAACTAATAAAACAGCCAATGTATTAAGAAGTTTTCTTGAACAGTAGTGGTATAGCCCCACAACTGTGTGTATCAGAAAAAGGTGACCTCAAGTTTATTTCGTTACATCCTTTCCATGGACCTAGAAATTTATTCATTCAACATTGGTGAGCCCTTACTATTTGAATACTGATGTCTCACAAATATTTTTCAATCTAAAGAGCAAAAATAAAATCGGTAAAATATTTTATACTCTTTTATCAGTTTAATTGGTATTCTCAACATAATAATGCCAAAAAATATGTCTTTGTTTCTAGAAGGAACTCTAGATTTATAGGATTTCTTATGATATATAGATATATAGAAATGTTTTCATTTCATAATAAATAGAATACATCTGGAATGTGGACCCATAAGTGGTCAGTGGATGATGCTAACTTTATCAGTTGCAGATAAGATTTTTTCAGGTTGCCTTTATATACACAATCAATGTTCTCCACCTTCGGAGTCACATAAATGTTAGAATAGATGCTTCTCTAAAACAAACCAACAACAAACATTTCTAAACTCACTAGTTTTTGATATAGTCAATAAGCACTCAGGAGAGTGTAAATCTCAAAAGAGATTTACAATAAAGGAATCACAAATTCAGATAAGGATAAGGACTTTCTTAGTTGTTTTTACAAGAATTTTAAACTAAAATGACTAAAAGCACACTATTTCTACATGATACACACACAGACACGTATACATTCAAGAATAAGAAAAACTAGGGAAATCTGAACAAAATTGGTGGATTATTTCAATGTCAATATCCTGGTTATAATATTATACTACAGTTGTGAAAAGCACTACCTTTGCAGGAAGCTGGGTAAAGTGTGCATGGGGTCTCTTAGTATTATTTCCTATAACTGCATTGAAGCCAGAATTAATTTCAAACTTAAAAAGTTAAGTTTTCTAAAAGAACACTATCCTTAGTTGATCACTGTATTTCACGTTTACCATTCCTTTATTATTTTTCCTTTTTTTTTGTTTTAGGCATGGAATTTCTTGTCTCATTTGCCAGTGATAAATGTTGGCATGAGTGTGAAAGGCTCATGGGATGACTTAGTTGAAGGACATAATGAACTCTCTGTCTCAAATCTAACTGCAGACACACGAGATGACAACAAATGGATCAGATTGCATGCTGATCAGGAGTATGTGCTTGAAGTCAGCTTGCAGAGAGTCCACTTTGGGTTCAACAAGGTATAGTGTTTGGTTTCCATTCTCAAATATTTCACACCAAATACCAGCGTGCGCCACCGCACGTATCTTTTATATGACTAATGTCTCCATGTCATTCATGAATCCTGCTTTCTCAACTGGCCTTAAGCAGAAAGAGGCAGCCTTTCTTCAACCCCAGAGTATTCACCTTACATAGAATTATATTGCCTAGAGTACGCTGTTCTCAAAGCGTATCCTACAGAATATTCAGGAGTACCTTTTTACAATGCAGACTTCCTAGCCCCACTCCAGACTGAATCAAAACCTCGGGGGCAGGTTTCCCCAACAATCTATACCCTTGTGCCACAGCCCCAAATGATCATGGAGGTCATCGGAGTTTGAGAAACACTGGCCTAGAGGCACTGGGTATACAGGAGCCACACTGGGCTAGGTGTGCAGGAGATTATGGCTTTACCGTTGAGTTCTATAAATTTCAATAGAACTCTTAGCTTTTCTGAGCCTGAGTCACCTCATCTGCCAGCTTCCTTCATAATGTGTGAGAGAGCTTTGTTAATGTTCATGCAAGCCAAAAACGTATAATATTTTTATTTTGAATGACGATGCTCTTTTCTGTTGCTTCTGATACCAAAATTAATTATCTAGTCCTCTAAGAATGTTAGTACACAGCATGTGAGCAGATTGGTTTTCAGTACTGTAATAATTGAAATGAGGAAGACTTTGTCTTCCTTTCAGCCCAGTGGATCCAGGGCTTTCCCACATCTAACTTCGGCCCTCGGGGGTGAGGTTGTAGTCCCTTAGCATTGTCCCATCTGCTTTCATACACAGAATGGCCAGCAACTTTCTACTGCTACAATGACTTTTCAGGATTGTTCCTTCAAGTCCCACCTCATCTGATTTCCAGTTCTAAAAATCAGTCACTATAAGTATGAGCTGATTGGCCTCCAGAATTTCAGAGTCATTACTCTGAGCATTTTTTAAGATGACATACTGTATCCTACCTTACAAAACTAAAGTAATAATCATAAAATTAGATGTAATCATGCTTTAAGAACTTATTTTTGTTCTTAAACGCTATTAAAAAATATTCTCTGGCCCATCTTTTAAAATGCCACATGTAAAACATCTGCGTCTAGAATACTGAGAGTATGTCCTCATTAGTATATTTTATGTCATAAAGTCATTGTCTTAAAGAATCACTAGAATAATCTCGCATTTCATAAAAAGCAACTTCAAGACTTCAACTTGCTATTAACAAATTGCTTGATTTAAAATTTGCCATTTCTCAGAGAAAGGACTTTTTAATATCACCATATTATACAGTGTGCTTTTTCACGTGAGTGTTATTCTTGAATGGGTGAAGGTGTTTATTTGACATAGTGCTCATGACTTTGAGGTCCAGAGACTAACCTGGACTGGCTTTGTTTATTCGTTTGTTTTTCTAAGTATCAGGCTTTGGAAGATTCGGTTAACATGATTGCATCTCAGGGTGTTCATTTACAAGTACTGTACTAATGTTAATTGTAGGAGTAGCATGTGAATTTACTAATTTCATGTCAGAATGCTGAACTTTTTATTCTAACTGACCCAAATATTCTAGTAGTTACAGCCACAAAGTAGTGTGAACATGCTCTGAGAATGTTGAAGAAAGGTAGGTAATAGCATATTAACCACACTAAACTATAACAGAAGAAAAGTTAAAACATCCCATAAACCATGTGATTTATGGCCTTCAAGTATGACAATGTGGCCTTTTAACCATAGCTAAGTGATATAGAAAGTCTAAATGTTATTTATATTTTCTCTTTTTTTCTGGTTTCCAGGGAAAGCAAGAGAGCTGCGCAATTACCCCTCGATTTCCCAAAGCAAAAGATGAAGGGT
This sequence comes from Perodicticus potto, assembly GCA_963574655.1. Classification (NCBI taxonomy): domain Eukaryota; kingdom Metazoa; phylum Chordata; class Mammalia; order Primates; family Lorisidae; genus Perodicticus; species Perodicticus potto. Next base: position 15,713 of record CAUYRH010135405.1, on the reverse strand, counting down.
GGTTTTTAATATTAGGAGAAGTGGATAAGAGAGAACTTATTGCTTTGAAAAGAGTAGGATATGTTCGAAATCGGCACGTCGTTTCCCTTTCTTTTTATACCCCTGAAATACCTGGAAGGTAAGCAGCGTCTCACCAACCAGAGTTCTGAAGGAATTAAATATGACTGTGAGTAGAAAGCTGGTTTTACCTTTTTGTTCTGTTTTTATATTTTAGGTATATCTACACACTGTATTTCATGAGTGACTGCTACCTTGGCCTAGACCAGCAGTATGACATTTATCTCAATGTCACCCAAGCGAACATTTCTACACACGTTGACAGAGAATTCTCTGATGCCTTGACTGACCTGGCAATGAAGTAACCAAACCCAAACAACCTATTTCAAAGAAGTGGTTGAGAAACGTGGCTGCTCAGCAGTCTGGACCAAGTCAGATTACTTGATGTTGGCCTTGACAGATCAGCTTCGAACCTCGGGATATCCAAGAAATGGACAATGGCTGCAGGGATGACTCCAGCAACAAAAAGTTAAAAAGTGGCCTTTTAATAAATGTTGCCTATCATAATGTTATTGTCATGGGTTTGTTGATATGAAAACGCATGAGCATATAGGATAATATTTTAATCTGAGTTTAGGAGTTAATCAAATTTCGCATCTCATAATGTACTGTTTACATGAATATTGGCTTCTTTTTTTACAGGAAAACTACAGTGAGGAAATGCAGTGTTCTGATTTGTTCTGACAGATTTCTAACTGCATATTTCTAATAACATATGTAACATAAATATGTAAAGGAATATATGATGTGTCTTATTAGCAAATTTGTACTTTGATCACATGTCAAAGTAGCTTCAAAATTTCTTCCAGTCATAAATGTTAGTAGTATATAATGTAAAGTTATATTGTGGAGCCTAATGAAGATAGATAGCAAAGAAAACAGAATATATTGAGCCCAGAAAATGTAGGGACTATAAACTGGTAGAAATAAAATATACAGAGTGTCACTTCAAGACAAGCCGACTCAATTTTTTTTCTGTTTCCTTCCATTTCTATCCTCTCTTACTCTTCTATTCTTTATTTTCTGTTCTGCTTCAAGACTTTACTTTTTCTGATATATTTATTTACACAAGGATAATAGTATAATCTAATTTATGTTATAACAAGTGCAGACCACATAGTACAATACTTTGTATTTTCTCCAGGATAGGTCTACAACAAACAGAAAAGCTCTGACTGCTGCAGGTGGTTTTCACCTGTGATAAAGGAAGTTTCTCTATGTCTAAACAAATCCTATCTTAAAAAACACTTTTTAAAACTAAAATTTTGTTCAGATTCAATGTCTGCATTATACACATTCTAGTAGAATGAAATCTACCATTGCAAAATAATTTCAGTTTTCCTAGCCCTTGAAATGAATTATTTTAAAACATTCTTTCATGTAACTGTTAAAAGTACTAGAATCTAAGTTTTTCTCAAACTGGATCATATTGTTTGCGTGTACTTCTTCTTCCATGCTTAGAACAAAGAAGAAGAAATAAAAATGGGGTGAGGGAAACCAGGCACTCATTTCCCAACATTAATTAACTGTCGTAATCAGCTAAGTGTAGTGGGTGCAAGGTGTCTCCGGGACTCTAGTCCCTGACATGTACTTCATATAGAGTTCTCTCTGTTTTGCCTTTGGTAGAGGTTGCTTCCTAATTATAATTCATAACTTAGCATTTGGATGGAATTAAGAGAAAATGAAGATTCTGTAGTCACAATGATCACCGGTCCATGCAGGAACCTGAGGAGACACAGTCTCACTGCACATTTACCAGCATCTTCCCTGTGCCTCAAGGAGCACATGTCTCGAGAGTTGGGGGATCTGCCTCACGGGACATATGACCCGGGACATAGGAGCAACAGGGAAAAATTCTGTTATACCCATCAGAGAGAATAAAAATAAATACGACAAGTTAAGATAACTTTGAAATTAAAATTCTTAAGTGCAGAATAAGCCAGGGAGGACACTGGCAAGGCAAGGTACACTAGAAAAAGTTAATCTCACTCCAGTGAGTGACCAATGCTACTTGTCTACAACTTTATCCACACTCCTTACTCAGCCAAAATTGTAGTATTAATTATGTCTTGGAAATAAGTACATGCCAACATAATCAGATTAGTCCTACTATTTTCAGATCTGTAAGTCATTAACTTAGAACTTGTAGTGGCCAGGAATTTCACCAGTGTTTACATTTTTTTTCAAATCTTGATTATTCCGAGAATGTATTATATTTGTTCTAAACTTTCTGAGGGATACTTTGTTTTCTGGGGAAGAAAGCATGACAAAACAATTTCAATAGGCTGGACTACCAAGTGCTTTCCTAACTGGAATACCCGCAGCCTCCTTCACCTGAGACCATGCGTCTCTACATCATACAACTCCGATATCATGGCCTGGCAGTCCATACTACCCTAGAGTTTATCAACTCAAAATAATTGACATGCCAGCCAAGTATTTGCGTAGGCACTGTTTTTGAGTACTCTGATACCTACTAAATCAGATAGATCCTGCCCTCAAACAAGGTAGGCTGGTGATGGGAGAAGCACGTAATTATAATAGAAGAAAGTGATTGCAGTGGTAACAGTGAAAACAGTGATAGACAATGCAACAGAAGTTCAGGGGTAAAAGATAACATTGCTTAGAAAAATCATGAAGGGCCATTCATGCTGAGCTTTTAAGATGGTTAGAATTGGGAAGGCAGGGATGAAAGAGCATCCCAGGTAGGACAGCATTAGCACGGCTCTGCCGTAGCCCAGCTCGGGTCTGCATTTTCAAAGACTTGAAAGGGACCAGTAGGCACAAAGAATGAAAAAATCTGTGAAGTAATCTTAAATTGGAGAGTAAGGACCACGGATCTTATGTGAATGCAATGAAATTTCTTGACAAGTCACCAGAAGTCAGGGTTTGGCTTTGTGGGAGCCTTATGAAAATTAATCTGGCACACATACGGAGATGATAGGACCGAACCAGAAAATGTAGCAAGAAAGGCCGAGAACGAACATTCAGAACATAACTCCAGTGGAGGAATCAGGAAGGGTGAGAGAAGGTCCTGACAAAGAAGATTCGGAGAGCACAACAGAGGGCAGTGGAGGAGGACGCGGCCGGGATCTCGGGGACGTCTGTGGATAACAGGCACTAAATACCGACAGGAGCCCGAAGCAGTGAGCACTGAGTCGAGGGTTATGATTTGGGGGAGGTGGATCATCAGCGATTGTTAAGAGAGTGTGACAGAAAGCAGGAAAGGAGGAAGCTGAGACTGCAGGAGGTAAGGCCGTGAGCAGGCAACAAGGAGAGGCAGTGAGTGGAGAAAGTGACTGCAGGCTTCGCTCAGCAGAGGCCCGGTGTGGCACCTGCGACCAATCAGCTTCTGTTTCGTCCAAAGGTTTCCCCCTGCAGTCTTCATTCCTGCACAAAAATTACACACACATAGGCCACCAGTACCACCACTGGGCTAAAAACTAAAACTCCTCACACATCCCCTGGTCTCAGCCCTGGGGTCTCTCTCAGGTTCTCAGGACAAGGTGGATTCTAGCTTCAGGAAGGCAGCCCCTGCTGGCTCTTGTTACCTTCAGGACCAACTGGAATTCAGCTGTCAGACACAACCACTCCTCCAAAAACACAGGAGACTTTGAAGCTTCCTCAGTAATAAGAGTTGCAGCATTTGAACGGGGAATATACCCACTGCCTTGAAATGGATGGGGAGCCTTTCTCGTACTTTCAAATTCCACTGCTGGTTTCGGTAGGAAAGGGGTACAATGACATGGCATAGTCACCAAAAACCCCTGTTTTCTCTTTCTGTTACACACATAAACAACACAACAAAGCCAAAATACACAAGACTGACCCGCTCTCAAATTTTGGCATCGCCTTCCACACATCACCTCCCAAGCCCATGTTTCACCCCAAGACCAAATCCTTAGAGCTGTTCTTGACTCCTCGTTTATAATGTCCTAGATAAGGAAACCCCAACCCACATCTAACCTGTGGACAGACCCTTTCAGCTCTACCTCTAAAATCTATCCAAATCCAGCCGCCTCCCTGAAGCTCACCCTGTCGCCCTCCAGTGGCTCCTCTTGCTCCTTTACAGTCTGTGTCTGCACAGCTGTCTTTGGAAACCTCAGTCTGATCCTGAGCCCACAGTGCTCAGAGACTTCCAGCACCTGTCCATTTCAGAATAAAAATGCCTGCTCCCTTCAGCACCCCATCGCCTTACTCTCTCTCTTGTTCAATCCACACCAACCACTGTGGTCCCTTCTGCCTGCGGAGGGCCTTGGCCATGACTCTTCCCTCAGCTGGATGGCTCTGGCCCACGGCACCCATGTGTCTACCCATCTAATTTTAAATGGCAAGCCTACCAAACCTACCTACCCACCTCTCCTGTTTGTTTGTTTGTTGCCTTCATTTTTAGCAACACTATACAAACATTTGTTTATTATTAGTCACTCCTGACTAAGCTACAGGAAAACAGAGCGTCTTGTCACTTTTGTTTGCTGCTACATTACTAGGACCTACAACATTGCCTGGCACGTGCAGCTCAGTATATACTTTCTGAATGACTGCATCAACACAGAGGCAGCCACGAATTCTGAAATACACACACACTTCAATCTGCTGCTTAATCTCCTAGAGTTCCTAACAGGTCTCAGAGACGCGCCCAAAGCAAGATACTAACCTGATCCTCTTGGATCTTCTGTGAACGCAGGAGAGGTACGATCAGGCTGGGTTCTGCAGTTGTGTGATGATGATGATGATGATGATAATGATGATGATGATGATTTATAGAAGAGGAGAGTGAGTTTTTATATAGCAATAGATTTTGAGTATTACAGGTACTTTTAAACTTAAAATGATTATAGAATCTTTTTAGCCCAAGGTTTTAGTTTTCTGTCTTTTCTCACCAGACTCCTTCCTTCCCTCCATCTCTGTTGCTAAATATTTATAATGAAAGGACTCCCAAACAGGAACTTCCTATGAAGAATATTATAATAACTTTGGCATTTTTGTCCTTCAGAAATAATCCAAAGTGAGCTATTCCATGAACTAGCTTTTTAAAAAGAAATACCAGAATTAAGTTTTATATCTTTCAATTGAGTGTTATTGCATATACAACTTGGCTTCAAAGAAGTATATTAAGCCTTTGGATTTCCTTTCTTTTTCTGCTTTCAGAAATATAAATTTTAAGTCTAAGCAACACCAGATAAAAAATTTGAATTTAATAATTTTTAGTTATATTATTTCCAGATTCTCAAAAATGCTAAGAATAGTAGCTGATTCCAGATTGTTCTGGAAGTCTCGGCATTTTTTAAGTCATCAAGGATGGTAATCAAGACTTTGGAAAAGATTTATTCCCACAATTTCCGGCTCAGTTTTCCACTTTTTACCATTTAGCATTCTGTACTATTTTTGAAAAATATAGTCTTGAGGTCTTTAAATGATGTTTCAGGGATTCTATTTCACTTCAATCATCTCGAGACTTTGCATGCCAACTTCAGAAAGTTCTTAGGTACTATTTACATGTTGGCTCCACAGTGAAGCCAAAGTCAAGCTTTCGGCCCAGACAGACCGATGCATCTTAATGGATACTTAAATTTTTTTGTTACTCTTCAATCGCCCTGCAATTTGGAAACTCTGCTTAAAATGTACTTGATTGAAGTTTCACAAGTAATGCTGTATCTGTAAGTTGGTGTTAACCGTTTTCTGTTCCTGGAGAGAATAGAAGGCTGTAAATCAATAGCAGAATCACAGCACTTCCTTCTAATTAGAAGTTCTTTGAATCCCCCCATCCCAAGTTTCTTTCCCTGTTACTTTTACTATTTGTGTATCCTTGCTTTTATTTGGACTTGTTAAGCCACATAGATGACCACTCCTGTCCATTGAAAACAAGTGTAGTCACCTTAAATAATTGTACCCTGTGGTTTTGAGTTATACTGGAAGCAGTTTTTAAGGATTTGAGGATGTCAGGGCTGATTGGAGATAATTTTGTTTTTTTTTTTTTTTTTTGAGGCAGAGTCTCACCTCATTGTCCTTGGTAGAGTACCATGACATCACAGCTCACAGCAACCTCAAACTCTTGGGCTTAAGCAATTCTCTTGCCTCAGCCTCCCAATTAGCTGGGACTACCAGTGCCCCCACCACAACACCCAGCTATTTTCTGTTGGAGTTGTCATTGCTGTTTAGTTGGCCAGGGCTGGGTTCCATCCCGCCAGCCTCGATGTATGTGGCTGGCACCATAACTGCTGTGCTATGGGCACTGAGCCAACCCCATTTTTTTATAGACAAGAAACTTGAGCAGAAACTTCCCTGTAGATGACAGGTGAATGGCCAAAAACACATGGAAAAATGCTCATCATCTTTAATCATCAGAGAAATGCAAATCAAAACCACTTTGAGTTATCACCTAAGTCCAGTAAGATTAGCTCACATCACAAAATCTCAAAAGTACAGATATTGTCATGAATGTGTAGAGGAGGGAAAACTTCTACACTTCTGGTAGCAATGCAAACAAATACAGCCTTTTTGAAAAGAACTATGGAGAATTCTCAAGGATCTAAAAGTCGACCTTTTCTTTGATCCTGCAATTCCGTTATTAGGTCTCTACTCAGATAAACAAAAATCATTTTTTTTTTTTTTGAGACAGAGTCTCACTATGTCTCCCTTGGTTGAGTGCTGTGGCAATATAGCTCACAGCAACCTCCGACTCTTGGGCTTAAGCAATTCTTCTCTTGCTTCAGCCTCCTGAGTAGATGGGACTACAGGTGCCCGCCACAACAACCAGCTATTTTTAGAGATAGAGTCTTGCTCTTGCTCAGGCTGGTCTCAAGCTCCTGAGCTCAAGTGATCCATCCGCCTTGGCCTCCCAGAGTGCTGGGATTACAGGCATGAGCCATTGCATCTGTCTGAGATGAACTTTATTTCTGTGTTTTCCACCCAAGTACGGCTGGCTCTCAGCCTCGAACATTGTACTTTCCAGGATTACTCCAGCTGGTTCCTGAACTCCCTACAGTTTATGGCCCATTTTTTCCAAAGTCTTTTCAACCTTTTTTTATCTCATGCCTAAACCTGTAAACTTCCAAAGCACACTTAAATTATGTCGATCAAAAATAAATAAATAAAGTAAAAAAGAACCTATTTAGTGTGCTTTGAATGTCTTTGGAAAATAATGAATGATCTTTAAAAACATTCCCAACACACCTAAAATCCTCTCACGGCACACCAACTGCAAATCACTGGCCTAGCAGGTACCACATGTTATTCCTTTGAGGAGTGAAGGGGCTTCTGAAACGACCGAATAACTCCTGAGAATAAGATTGCCTGGCTTGTCCTCAGGATCCTGGCTGTTGAAATAACTCTGCTTTTCCTTTCATCATCTCCTCTCTCAAGTTTGGCTTTTCTGACTACCATAAAAATGAAACTGCTTTTCTTAAGACTTACAAATTGACACCACAGGTGATCAGAAAAGGGAAGCTGTACAGGTGTTCTTTATGGCAGCACAGCAGGATGGGCGCATGGTCTCCACAAGTAATAGCATCAAAGGACACAGTTATCTGGATGTGTAAGTTCTACTTCTGTGACTCTTCTTAGTCCAACTGCATGCATGGGTCATTTTTCTTTAATTGTCACTAGAGTGGACCAGCAAAAAAATGAAGTGGGTTTAAATTACAAAAGAGAAATTTGGATGGAAATGAGAAAAAAGAAAATCTTCACAACTATAAAGTAATGAACAGGCAGGCTGCCGACAGAGATCTTCATCCATCAAACATTTCTGCCTCAACATTGCTGTCTTCTCCCACTAAACTCCAGAACGCACTGGACCCCTATCATTGCCTGCTTCTTTAAACAACTGCAATTGAAACTACATGAAAGTGTCTAATAGTCATGGGGACAGAGTAATAGGAACTTCAATTGAACTTTCAGATAAGCTCTTCTAATTAAACAAAAGTGCCTAATCACAGGCTGTATCCTGGAATGTGCATCTTTACCTATGTTCCTTCAGCTGGTAATTATTATCAGAAAATACTTTGCCAATTACTATAGCTTCACCAGAGATTTAGAAGGAATAGGTATAGATTAAAAAGAAAAGCTAGGTTTGGTATATTAAGAATTTTAAGAGAAGTTTTGGTTTGGGTTTCTTTTGCTGCTGTTTTTTTCTTTCTTTCTTTCTTTCTACTTTTGAGACAGAGTCTTTCCCTGTCATCCAGGCTAGAGTCACCATGGCATAACCGTAGCTCACTGCAGCCTCCAAATCCTGGGCTCAAGCAATCCTCCTGCCTGTGCAAACAGAGGTAATACCCACGCAGGCTTCCTCCCAGAGTAGCTGGCTCCATCATGTGAAGACAGTAAACTCCCATGGCTGTACACACAGCTCCTAGCACACAGCGAGTGCTGATTCAATTTGGAATCATTTATGTGAAAATGCTTAGAAAATTATAAAGAAATGTAAAGGGTAAATAAAATGTAAATGAGTGTCAAGGTGTCAAATGGTAAGCAAACTCGTCCTTATGATTGATTTTCTGTGTCAATAGAGCAGTCAGCTGAGAGCCCCCCAGCACCATCTCTACCCCCACCCCAGACAGCAGAACCTTTGTGCCCAGACAGGGATTACTTTGTGTTCCATTCCTGTTGCAGGATTCCCACCTCTCGCAATGCAAATGCATCTACACTGTCGCTCAAGCACTGACATGAGATGTGAATTACTCCTCTGGGTTTTTCCGAGGGCACTTCCTGGGAACTGTTGTGACGGGACAGAAAACGGCACCTGGGAGGCCCAGGGAAGAGGACTGGCTGCCTGATTTCCACCCCCTGGGTTCTGGGGACAGACTTCACCACACAACTTGCCAAGGACCATTTCTGATATCCAAATCAGCAGAAACGGATCCCTGGAAGCAGAACAGTTTTGGAGAACAAGAGTGTGGGGCAGCTCGCATTTTCATAAAAGGTCTAGATCATGAAGTGTGTTGGGTGTAGAGTGAAATAAAAAAATGTAAGCAAGTGCTATAATGTTCTTAAAAGCATTTATGTTCTTTCTTTAATATTGCAAGCGATACCCCCGCTGCCCAATCTTTCTGGGAGTCATGTTGCTCTCATGCTTGTACAAGCATGCAAATCAATTTAAGCGTATTCAGTAAAAACCTAAACCCTTTCCTTTCAAAAGCAAATATCTGATTTTTCTTTCAAAAGCAACCATTTTTACACTATTTTACCCAACTTCTGAAACCTAGTCTAACTAAAAATAAGGAGGAAAGAAATTACACCACTCACTGCCTTCTAATAGAAGGCTGTTGTTAGCAGAAGCAATGAAAATAATATAAACATCTTAGTAAAACCTCAGTCTTATTTGCTGATCCTTTAGAAAAATGCCTTCCTCTAAAAACACATTACCTTACAAGTGGCCTTTGGAGAAATGGAAACATTGAAGAAATCCTTGGATTGCAGCAAAGAACATTCTCCGTGGACAATTCTAATCAATTATAAAAACATAACTGTCCCCAGATCGTGTAATATACCGCAGCGATGCAACTGGCTGCTGTCCATCTTATAAAATGCCACAGCTCATAATGTCAGGCCCGCCGCTGTTTGCAGCATCCAACCCAGAAACAGATTTATCCTCAATTGATTGTTACTTCTCATGCTGAAAATGATGTACATCTGCACCTTCTATTTCAGTGTTGTCATTTCGTTATCTTGGCCCACTGTGTTAATTATTTTTGGATGCTTCATCCCATTCCCATACAATATATTTGAAACACTTATGAGGATGCATTGCATGAACACTGAATGTGCTAAAGGCAGAGTCTGAGGTAATTGAGAATGAATTTAAGGAAATTGGTTGGAATCAGCTTTTACTTAGGAAATCTTTGAGGGACAATCCTAACATATTTAAAATAACTAACTGTTCACTGAGATGCAATCTGCACATGCATTCCCACAAATCCATGGATCAGCAATCAGAACGGAAATGCATGCCTTTAAGTGGCTAGGAAACAGCTAAAAAGAGAATCAGAAAGGCGTTACCAATTACGATGATACAAAAGTTGGGAACATTCTTCAGAACAAAAACGTTTTAATAGAATCAGGTAAAGATAATGTAACAATGATGAGGTGTTAAAAGGAAAAGGGGAAATATAAAGCCCACCCGAGCTGTCATTCCGTACACGTTTCACGGATTCAGTAGACAGAAAAATGAGATCTGTTCCACTCTGGTGAACAGAGGAGGAGAAGTGGCAACTGTAATTAAAAGTCAAATGTCTTACATTGGATTTGGAATGATTTCCTGAATATGACACCAAAGGCACAGGCAATAAAAGAAAAAAAATAGACAATTGGACTTCATGAAAATTAGAAATTCTTATGCATCAAAGGATACTATTAACAGTAAAAAAGAAACCTATAGAATGGGGAAAACTATTTATAAATCATATCTCTCATAAGGGATAATGTCCAAATACTCCCAAAATTTAACAACAAAAGCAAACAACCTGATTCAAAAATGGACTGAGGATCTGACTAGACATTTCTTCAAAGAAGACATACAAATGGCCAGGGAGCATGTGAAAAGATGCTTAGTATCACTAATCATTAGAAAAATGGGAAGCAAAACCACAATGAGATACCATTGCCCACCCACTGGGATGGCTACTATAAAAAAAAAAGAAAGAAAGAAAAAAGAACCAGTGTTGGAAAGAACGTGGAGAAATTGAAACCCTTCTCCACTTTTGGTGGGAATGTAAATGGTAGTACTGCTGTGGAAAACGGTATGGCAGTTCCTCCAAAAATAAAAGGTAGAACTACTATGTCCTCCAGCAATTTGACTTTGGGTATATATCCAAAAAAATTGAAAGCAACATCTTGAAGAGATATTGTATACACATGTTCATAGCAGCATTGCTCACAGTAGCTAAGCTTTGGAAGCAACTCAAGTGTCCCTTGAGGAATGAATGAAAGGGTAAGCAAAATGTAGCATACATGTGCAATAAAATATTAGCCTGATCTATGCAACAAAATGGATGAACTTCAAGGATATTATGCTAAATGAAATAAGCCAGTCACAAAAAGAAAAATACAGTTTGATTCTACTGAGATGAGGTCCCCAAAGAAGTCAAATTTATAGTAACAAAGTAGAATGGTGGTGTTAGGGACTAGGGGCAGGGAGAATGGGGAGTTATTGTTCAATGGGTATGGAGTTTTAGTGTCGCAAGATGAAATGAGTTCAGGAGATGGGTGGTGGTGATTGTTGCACAGGAACATGTTCAATGTTCTTAATGCCACTGAGCTATATCCTTAAAAATAGTTAAGATGGTAAATTTTATGGTGTATATATTTTACCTTGATGCAAAAAAAAAAATGTGTTTTTAAAAAGACAAATTTCTTGTACCACAGATGATAAATTACGAGAAAAACAAGTAGCATGCAAATGTTCATTTTAAAGTTCAGGATAATATGCTGCGTATTCAGAATTCTATACAGGCCAAAGTGAATTTTTTAAACAGAAAACTTAGCAAGATCATTTCACCAGTTTACCTCATTGATATGTATTTCAATAACTTATTGAGTGCTGAGTCTGAAAATCATTGTTTCTAGATATTTTGTAATGGGGTGGAAGAAAATTCCCATTCCTGCGTCCTTCACTACTTCTTTCCCTGCCAGAATCCAGACCCCCACGTTGGATCAGGGGCAGGTCTTCTCACAGGATGGGAGGAGTCAGCTTGAGATGACCGATGTCATGCTAAGTTACTGGTTAGTTGAACAGTGGTTCATTGGGAACACCCCGCTTCCCATAAAGTGAAACCCAAGCTAAGTTGGTCACCAGGAAATCTGGAAGCTTCTCTTTCCCCTCATCTCCCACATCTCTATGTGTCAAATACTCAAACTCAATGCTTTGAGCCCATAGGAAATAGTATGAAAAGGTTTTAATTATTTGCATTTTGCTCACTCTTTTTTAATACAAAAATTTCAAATCTATCTAAAGCTCAGAAACTAACATAATGGATATCACTGTATTGTCTCCCAAGTTTATTGAATTGTAACATTTTCCATACTTAGAAATAAAACACTAGGGGTACCATTGGTGACCTGGTATATCCTTTCCCAATCCTGTTCTCTCCTTTCATTCTAGAGCTAATCCTTACCCTGAATTTTTATCTTTCAATGCATGTTTTATACTTTGCCTGATATTACTGTATAATTTTGTTACACTTTTTTATAGTATTCTCACATACTGTATATTCAAAAGCAATATATAGTGGTTGTGGTGGTCAACCTCCAACATGGCCCCCATAGCTCTCTGCCTCACACCCACAGGCATTTCCACTCCCCACCGAGTGTTGGCTGGACTTAGAGTTTCACTTCGAATGAGTAAAACATGTAGTGGGATATCAATTCCAGTATTAGGTTAGAAGATTAGAAAACTGTAACTCCCATCTTGGATAAACTCTTTCTTTCTCCCTCCATCAATCACACATGGGAGAATCCAGCTGCTATGTCACATTTTGTCATGAGGCAGGCCTGTGGAAAGACCCACGTAGGTGAACTTGGAAGCAGATCTAGTGGGAAGCACACAATAGCTGTGGAAGAGAGCTTAGAAGTAGCCTTATGAGAGAAGCCAGAATCACTCAGCTAACCCACTCCTACGTCTCTGACCACAGAAGCTATGATGTAGTAAGTGTGTATTTGTTTTTACTTCTCATCAGTATAAGGGTGCAAATGATCAGGTTACAATGTCTGCATTTGTTATGTAGAATCAGTCATGTAATTGTGTTCTGCACCCCAACTGTGTGCCGTATATCCTACACTGTGCCCACTAAGAGGGAGCACACCTGTCCCTGCCCCTCCTCCCATCTCCTCCCCCATCCCTGCCCCCGTCTTAAATTGAATTGAAGTTTTCTGTCATGTGGGTTATGTAGTTATTTATTTATTGGTTTCATATTAGTATTGAATACATTGGATGCTCGCTTTTCCATCTTGTGATACTTTCCTAAGAAGAATGTGTTTCAGCTCCATCCAGGTGAAATGTGTATTGTTTTGAGCTGATACATTTCAGAGTATTTTGTTACACAGCAAGAGATAACTAATACAGCAGTGTCTAGCATTCACTCAATATTATTTTTGAGACTTAATATTGACACATGCTGCTTTAGTTGATTACATTGTATGAATATTTCACAGTTTACTATTCAGTTTTAGTTGATGGGGTTTGATATTTGTTTCCAATATACACTATTGTAAATAATTGCTACAACCAGTATTTTTCCCATTTCTCATCTAAGTATTTTTGATCTCATAAAAATGGACATAGCCAACGAATACTTAACTTCAGAACTTTTAGGAAAGTAAAGAAATTAGACATGAGGAATTTATGATTTGCCTAGACTAGTGTGACCTGTTTGTATTTTTAAGGCCAAACCTAATCTGCCAAGGTGACACTGGATTTCTCCACAGAAATGATCTAAGTAGGTGACGCTGAAGTGTAGAATAAAGGCAGAACCATCCTTCAGAGCAAGGCCAAGGCACACACGCAGCAGTCTCTCATGATTAACTGTGATTATAAAAAAAAGCAGAGCTAGCTCGCATGCTTTTCCGTTGCTGCTATTCTAAACTTAGACTTAACTGTGGAATTTCCCAGTGCTGACTCGGTGGGAGACTCCTCACAGGTGCATTCTGCCGGAGCCACTGAACTAAAGTCAAGAGGCAAAGACCCTTTCCCACTGCCCTCCTCACTGGCTCTGCCCTCAGTGCTCACCGGGGCTGTCAGGCCGCCTGCCACTGGTTTCACACCACGGGGGTGACAGCGAAATCATAAAGCTCCTACGGAATGGGAATAGGCACTGCCATGATCTCTCCTGGCAAAACAGGGCTGGATAAAATGTCACCATGAATCAACAACCATGCCCGCGTGCTTCACGGTATGACAGAGATCTTAAGAGATGCTCTTCTATTTTTGATTTACAGACTTTTGATGCTGGAATTAAAAATTAGTCCTCTCATAAAGTGTATTTGGTAAGATGGCATCACTTTGGGGACAGGCATGGTTACTCACATTCAACACTTTTTTAAATGTTTTTATATTTCTTACTACATGTTGATAGGTTAGCTATAGCTGTAGAAGCAAAGTGCCCCCCAACACTACTACCACCCCCATTTTCTATATAAAGGGGAACTTTGTTGAGAGAGGGAGACGTAGTAACCCCACAATGAACTGGCTTAGTTTGTCGTTGGACACACACTCGAAAGGGTGATCTACTGAAAGGGACGCCAGGCCTGACGAGGCACCTCACCAACCATCTTGCCACAACTTAAGATTTACTCAAGAAAAAACAAAAAGATCGTGTATAAAATTTCTTTATTATTTGAATCTTTTTTAGAAGCAGTCCCTAGAGCCGGGCTTAGTGGTTCACGCCTGTAATCCCAGCACTTGGGAGGCCGAGGCGGGTGGATTGCCTGAGCTCAGGAGTTTGAGACCAGCCTGAGCCAGAGCAAGACCCTGTCTCTAAAAATAGCCATGTGTTATGGTGGGTGCCTGTAGTCCCAGCTCCTGGGAGGCTGAGGCAAGAGAATCGCTGAAGCCCAAGTGTTTGAGGTTGCTGTGAGCTGTGATGCCACAGCACGCTACGGAGGGTGACAAAATGAGACAAAAAGAAGCAGTCCCTGTGTTCTCAGGATACATACTGCAACTCACACGTATCAACAAAGGAAATGCATACCAAGCACAGCCTCCAACCAAAACTGAGTCCTGAAGAAGCTTCAGAAGAGAAGAGGCAACAAAATCAGCTCCAGACCGACTTCCTGGCCCTTTGGTCCAGCCCTGCAAGCTGCCTCCTCCCCTGAGCCCGCCCCGCCCCCCAGCCCGTGGCCCACACCCGTCTCCTCACCGCAAAGCTCAAAGCCTCCTGCATAAGAAGCACGTGAAGACATCTAGGACATCTAGGGAGCAAACACAAATGTACAGCAATAAACTTGAAGGTTAAAATAGACAAACTAACCCAGAAAAATGAACTGAACAAAGTTTTCTTGAGCGCCCATTATGCTCACTGTCCCATCTTCTCCGACAAGGACCAGTGAGGCATCTCTGGGAAGGTCCACAGAACAGAATGAGGTTACAGAGTGGCCTTTCTGCCCACAGGCCGCTGGGCAGACCAATGCCTTCCTGCGGTGGGAAAGCTGATGTAAAGGAGAACAAAGTAAACGCAGAATCTAAGAAACTAGGGATTTCAGGCAATAAGTAGTTTAGTGGTAAAACCTGGTCCCTGAGGTCTACCAGACTCTGCTAGACAATGACCATTTTACAGCTTCCACCCCTGCCTGCTGTTCACTTCACGACACATTCCCTGCCCACTTGCATTGTCTACAGCAGGGGTCCTCAGACTTTTTAAACAGGGGGCCAGTTCAGTGTCCCTCAGACCATTGGCGGGCCGGACTATAGTTTAAAACAAAAAACTATGGGTTCGGCGCCTGTGGCTCAACGGGCTAAGGCGCCAGCCACGTACACCTGAGCGGGCGGGTTTGAATCCAGCCCTGGCCCGCCAAACAACAATGCCGGCTGCAACCAAAAAATGGCCGGGCATTGTGGCGGGTGCCTGTAGTCCCAGCTACTTGGGAGGCAGAGGCAAGAGACTCGCTTGAGCCCAGGAGTTGGAGGTTACTGTGAGCTGTGATGCCACGGCACTCTACCCAGGGTG